>JAITYZ010004177.1:0-10863 GCA_027744595.1 Paronellides praefectus
CGTGCTTTTACGAACATATATACATATAATATGTCTTTTATATTTATATAAATAAATATATATATATAGCACATGTGCAATATAGCCACATGCAAAGCGTAACGTATTACATAAGTACAAGAGAGAGAGAGAGAGAGAGAGAGAAGAAGGTGATTATGAATGTGAGCATTGTGGGAGTCTACTGTCTTCTAGCCGAGTCGGCTGAGAAGAAGCAAGAATGACGATGATGATAATGTTGCTAGCTCTAGCTACTCTTTTTTTGTCTTGTGTTCTTTCTGAAACCAAGTCAAGTTTAACTTTGTTCTTGTGTATGCTACTCACAAGAGACTTGACTTGTCTAGCTGGATTTGTTGGTTCTCCGAAAAAAAGGATTTATAAGTATGTCTGGATCTGAATGATATATGCATAACATGCATAATATATTAAAGATATATACAATGTATGTATATATATGTATAATTTTTTGTATGTCTTGCCTAATCGTGGTTGTAATCGTCATTTCCACAATATGTTCTTTATGCTCATTCTGATGTGGTCGTATCACTATCTTCCCGTCTCTTCTCATGGTAGCATACTCATAATATCTATTAGGCTAAAGGAGCTCTCCTGCTTCGTCGTTGTCATTTATTTTTTGCTTAGATTTTTTTTGTTCCATACTACACACAAATATATCCACGCAAGCATGATACTTACATACTACGACGTGTTTCACAAAAAAATGTGGTCGAAGCCCGCTCAAAACCCCTTTGTCTTTTCAAAAGAGTTAGTCTTTTCTTTTGCTCGTCTTATCTCCGTTTTCTTTCTTCTTGGTTAATTTATTTCTCACAACATAACATTCAGCAATCAGCAGCAGCAACAGAGCAAGTGGAATTGGAAATAAAAGCAAACCACACACTTCTCCTCTCTCTCTGCTTAATCTCCTCTTCACATGAAGTCAACTTGATTGTTAAAAAAACCTTTAAAGTTTCTTTGTTAAGTTTAGTCGTGTTCATGAGGCTTTGTGTGCGTCTTGTGTAGGCATTAGGCTATGTGTCTACGTGCATTACTACGACGGGCACCTTGTCTTCTATCCAAGTGTACTGATCCTACACCAAAGTCATTACAAAAACTCACGGGCATATTTTTTAATGGGCTGCTGGATGAGAAAAGATGAATGCTTTTTGAAACGAACTATTTCGCAGTAAAAAACTGCAATAAAATGTATGTACCTATATGTATGAATGCATACAAGCAATATATACAGACTTTTAGGTATACCTCATATACGTATATATACCTACCTATTTATATGCCGACACAAGACGCTTGCTTCCACTTGCTCTCGCCTTCCATCATCACCACCACTGACGCTGTTGAATTGAAAATTTACACACACACTCCACAAACACAATATGTCATAGTCATGAGATAATACTGGTGATGGGAGTAATAGTGATGAGGTTATTGACGATGAGTTTTTATGATGTGCACGTTACAGTACACAACTCCACACACACCACACACATGATGTAAAAAACCCAATCCACGTACAAATTTTGTTTGTATATATGCTTCATTTCTTCTCTGACACTGCCAAATTTTTGCATGTTATTATTTTTGCCTTTTTTTTCTTTGAGCATTTTTGTCTGATTGCTTTGAATGGATGAATGAGAAAAAGGAGGCAGCCGATAAACGCGCAGAGGAGATGACGAAGAACATGTATACATGGAAGGAGGAAGGAGAAGAAGAAAAAAGGGTAAAATGCTGATGGTAATGATGATGATGATAACATAAACAAAAGCAAGCCTTTTTTATTTTCTACAAGCTACTATCCCGCTGCTCTCCGTTTTTGTGTATGTAAGTGTGTGTGTTTGAAAAAAAATGTATGTTACCGACAGCAGCAGACAGGTTATTTTCATTATGTAGGTCAGGCATTTGGATCAGAAAACAAAAGACAGGGATTTCTTTAGTTTTATCGTGTCGTGTTTTTCTTCGTGTAACAAAGTTATCCTGAGCAGCAGTGTCTCACCTCGACATCTCTTTCAGGGATCAGATCAGAGAGAGGATCAGAGTAGTGTTGTCTGGGTACATTAAAACATGACCATGATGATGAATGCCAGGAGCAAAAAAAATATATAGCTTAAAAAGAGCAGCTTTAGTAACCCATAAGCAAAGAGAGAGAGAGAGAGAGAGAGAGATGGCAACATTGAGACACGAGACCACAAAAAAGTGCGAACAGGACAGGATGGTACATTTAATTCTATGGAGCAGTCAAATCAAGTCAGACAGACCCAGAGACCCATTACACTTTATTATCAGGATCATTCTAATAATGTTTAATTAAATATTCCATGCAATCAATACAACAACATACAACATGCAAAGATGTTTTGGATTTGGAGGCTGCCTACTTATAAATTAAAGTTGGTTGATATTTTTTTCCTGATATCTTTTTGATGATACATCTTTGCTCGTCGTGGGATACATCTATATCAATCCTTTTTTTTTCAGTGTGAACTACATTTCTGTGCGGTTTCTTCTAATTGCTTTGTAAAATGCAAATGTTGTAAAAAAAATGTTTTTTTTAATTGTACACCACACACAGAGTGTTAGTGATGCTGCAGATCCCATAGTCACCTATTTATTTACGATCGCTTTTTGTGTGGGTAAATGGGTACGCAGACGATCCACAGACAAAGCCATTTGATTAAGCAACAGCAGCAGCAGCCAGCAACAACGGCAGTATTCGCAAAATACGACGCAGTAAAAAATGGAGAGAAGGAGCAAAAAAAGGGCGAGGCGCGTGTTTCATTCCAAAAATATATATAAATCCCTATAAATACATTATATTATCCAGTGTAGCCAGACATGATATAAAAAAGTTTGCTTGCATAAGAAATTTACTTTTTTTTCTCCTTTGTCGCATTTGAGCATATAGGTATATCATTTCTTTATGTTCCTAAATATATGTATGCTGCATACAATAAATGTGTTTCCGGTCGGCGAATTAGATGAGCTCCGCGTCTCTGTCTATGCCTATATGACTTGTGCAATAAAAAGTACCTTATAGTATAGCCAAGTGAGTCAGTTTTTTTTTGTGTGGAGTACCTAGCTATACCCTACCACCAAAAGTAGTAGCAGTTGAGCAGGACAGGAATATTGTGAAGAGCAGGCCAAATAGGAGGAGGAGGAGGAGGAGAGATAAAGAGGGCCTTCATAAAGGTTACTTGCCTTTTCTTGAGAAAACCTTGAGACAGACACACACGCGAAAGAAGAACGAAAGCGTTGCTCGTGTACTCTGTTCTCATGCATAAAATATATGCTCATTTTTTTGCACGTTGACCATATGCTTCTCAGAAAAATGGAAAGAAAGAAAAGCGTACAAATAACAACAGCAAAAATATTACGCAAGTGCAGTCGCAGTAGTAAAAAGCGTGAATATAAATATTCGCAAATAAATTAACTTTAATTTCGCAGCTTTTCGTTTTTATTTCCATCGAAAAAGAACAAAAAAAACGGTAATGATTTTAATGAGAGTAACCTAAATACCTATTTTCAGTATTTTTTTTTGCAACAAAAGAGGAATGAAAAACCCTCGATAACAATAATAGCAAACATGACTAAACGAAAAAAACAAAAATATATTTAAAAAAAATTTTGCAATTTATTTAAGCCGGCCGGCCGCCGGCCGCAATGTAATAATCATCATTATCTTCATTACTACCACTGTTATTCACTGCATCATGCAAGCAGCAAGCGAAATGTCAAATGTAAATGACCAAAAAAACGAACGCTTATTATATCGTCAAAAGCGGGGAGTGCATGATGCATATATATAGGCATTTATCTTGTATATATACCTATACATCAATTTACCTATGAATGCACACAAGCAAGAAAGAGAAGAAAGAAAAAAAACTACATACAGCTGCCTTCCTTGTGAAGCAGACATATCGGGATCGGGAATATCGGATTAGTGTCACCATATGCTACAAATGACATGTTTTTTGTTACTGCTGCTGTTACTGGATAATGGAACAATATCGTGGTTTTTATTATTTCTCATGTGTGTATTGTCTCTAGCATGTTTTCTGTTTTTTTACCCTTGATGATGGGCGTATTGGGGGAAGGGAGGAAATAAAAGGAACGGAAGGTGACAGAAAGTGGATAAAGAATAGAGATACAGACACAAGCATTTAAAGTATAAAAACCATTTGTACAATTATTACAGATCAACCCGACTTTTCCATTATTCCAGTAATCATCATCATCATCATCTTCCTCACCATTTCCACCACTTCCCTATACCATCAAATAACAAAATCAACCAAAGTTCCATTCACTCACGGTAATTCACACTTTACATTTCTTCTCTTCACCAGCAGCACAAAAAACAATTTACCCCGACATGGGTTTGATGATGATGATGATGGTGATAAACATAGTTTTGTAAGTAAGTATACATGTATGCTAAGTAGTCCCAAAAGTATATAGTATATACATTATACATACATATTATATAAAGCATACATCCTACTAACCGTATAACGAAAAGAGGTGGTTGGCTGTCACCGGAAATTCCATTGACTGGATCGGGATTTTGATCAGATCGTCTGATATGCGACAATAAACGTCGTCGTAAGTGTGAGTGTGTGTATGCGCGCTGCTACTGCCGGGAGAAAATTGGAGGCAATCTGCGCTATTTATGCATTGACATGTTAAAATTTCAGTATATCGTGTATATAAGCCATTTGACCGCCGCCGTGTCGTAGAGCAGTGACTTATGTACATATCATCCGTATATCCGTTTTCTTAGAAACATTCCATATAGATCCGCCTTATAAATATACTCGACATACAAAATACTTCGAGTCGGAACATGGAAGAAGGAAACTTTTGCCTTCGAGTGTTTTGTAGTAGCAGTGGTGGTGGAAGTAGTAGTAGTAGTATTGGAGTATGCATACTACATTGTGCATTATGGCACGCTGCTGGTGGTTGTGTTGCAGGAAATCGGCAACGAGCGTGTACGAAGGCATGGTCGACTGAATAGAGGTGACCCTAAAGAAGAAGAGAGAGAGAGAGAGAAGAAAAAAATGCCAAAAATTGAGAGAGTAACAGCACAACAGCAGACGAAGAAGGAGTGTTTTGGTGCCTACATATCATAGAGATGATGATGGGTTTGAGTACACTTACACTTTTACTACGACCGCGTTGTCCTATGTTCTATGTGTAATACACATTGTGTATACATATAAATGATATAGATAAAGAGTATAGAGCTACCAGGAATGTATATATTTATACTATATAGTATTTGGTATAATGGCTTTAGGCACACAAAATGCGTCGTCTCTTGTTCCCATTTTCCATGAAGAGAGAAAGAACCTTGGCTCTTTTCTTGTGTATTTCTGTATATATGTATATATGTGTGTGTGTGTGTGTGTGTGTGAGAGAGAGAGAGAGCGAGTGACTGATAAAAAGGAAAATTTGTTCGGTATACTACTTTACTACTACTGCAGCATACCGAATACCGAATACCAAACACAAAGTATACGCTGCTGTGTATATTATGGAGCCAGAGTAATAATAAAACTTTTTTATACGATTTATTTTGATATCAGGCCATCAAAGGCAGGAGAATAAAAAAAACGAGAGCAGAAAATAGCAACAAACAACAGAGAGAAGCAACCATTATATTAATGCATTTTTTTGTTTGACCGGACCACTGAACCCGAACACACACCGAAGGGTGACATTCCCTTTTCCAGTTATTTCACAACATTTCACCATGAATCATGACTAATCAACTGTGTGTAGTATTCATCTTCTACGACCACATATATACAATATACCTTTATATACGTACATACCCATGCGTTTTTCCCTGCACGCTAGATGAATAATCAAAATACCCGAACAATAACATAATGTCAAACGTGAATGCAATAATATTGTATTATTGAATGTGACTTAACCAAAAAACCAACCCGAAAGAACACAAGAATAAAAGAGTGTGTTCCAAAACAACCTTTGCTGCTATTATAAACTACGTCTCATAAACCATATTTCTATTTTGTTATATTTTTTTTGTATTTATTTATTATTATTTTTCCATACTTTGTTTCGCTTTTCTCTCGCAGCTCGTCGTCGTCGTTTATTATTCCCATTAACCATCGTGAATGTCGTGAAGTCGTAAATAGTTTTTTTATTTCCTCCTTTTTCTTTTCTTCCATGCATATTATAAACATATTACTGTTAGCTTAATTTATTTCCGAGAAAATTAGGAAAAACAATTTCTTTATCGTAGTAGCGATATAATACTGCTGCTTATGTATATGCCACGAGTACGCTGTAATTTTCCTTTTGGTTTTATAATTTTCCTGTAGGTTGGTTTTGTTTTGAGTGACGCCAAAGGAAAATAGATAGACAGACAGGCTTTTTCCTTGGAACACGTTGATGATGATATGTGATAGGATTTTACCTATATTATTAGGTAGATGGGAATGTGCCATTCTCATGTGATAATCAAATGCACGTTATTATTATGCATATATTGCTTAAAATGCATATATAATACGGATGAATGTGTGTGGCATATTATGTAGTTGGTTCCTGGTTCGCATGTTTTGTACAAGAGCAATATATTATGTATATGCAAGCACTTTAAATTGCTTTCCTGTTCCCAAAATGTGAATCGTGTACCTGTCATTTTTTGGGCGCTGTTGCATGATTTAGTTACCGCAAAAGATTGGGAAACACTAAAAGACAGAGAGGGGGAGAAAGGAGACAGGCAGGGGAGCTTTTGCAAATTACAAAGTTGGCACATTGAGTTACAAGGCATTAGACCAATTTGTTCTGATATACTAACTTCATTTTACAGAGTGAAGAGGAAAGAGTGTGGAGACGGGCATTTTCCCTACCATGTTTTGTTTATTATTTCATAAACCCAGATTACATCCTGCTGCTTGCAGCTTTTCATACTGCTTTCCAGGAACTTTCATTTCAAATGATGCATCATTTCATCATCATCAACAACAACATCTTCATCCTGAACAGCGGAAAAAGTAGTGCTCTTTTTCCTGCTGCTGCCATGTTGCTGTCATATACACACTACTTCAACTGCACATTTTAGATGCAGACAAAGACAAAGTTTGCTTTATAAAACGTCTGCATACATAAATACCTATATAAAAAATGCATATATTCACTACCGAAAAATAGAGAGAAAGGAAGCAATAAATAATATAAAAAACTTTTTTCTATGAAAATCATATAATCTGCAAAAGAGAGAGAGAGAGAGAGAGAGTTCAAGGGTGTACACGGTGTACAATATGCAACCAGCATGTGAGCTCTAGCTCTACCACACTTGCATTTACTAGCCAAGCTCTACTGAAGATGATGATGTTGATGATAAGAATGACGATGGTCGTGGTTTGCTGCTCACGGCTTCTCTCTCTGCACAGTGAAGACGATTTTCACTTTCTTTTTCTCTCCCTTTTTTCCAGCTAGTGTGGATGGCTTCGTGATTCTACTACGATTACTACTATGTCTATGATACTATTACGATTTTACTTTTTTACTATTACTACGAGTAGTAGTAGTAGTAGTAGTAGTGCAAGGCAAGTGCACAGTGCACACTACACGATATATTTTATATAAATAAGCGGCATGTGGCCCGGCATGTGCTTCCAATTTTATTGATCATCATACCATGCCCCTCTCTCTTGTCTTTTATGTTAAACCAAGCCATGGTTCCTGGTAAATTCAGAGAGACTTGCTTCATTCTTCATCCCTCACCACCACCGAGAAAAGAAAATTAGATGTAATAAGAAGAATGATAGAAAGCTGCTTTGCCACTTTGCCACTGCTGCTGTGCTGCATAAAATGAATTAAAATTTTTGTTTAGAAGCAGTAATTATTATAAATAGCACAATTCCCTCTGTCATTCTTGCCTTTTTCCCTCCGTCGTTTATTATTTAATTAATTAAATGAAGCCACTCATTCAATTAATTAGACTTGAACAACGCCACTCATCAGCAAATTAAATGAGATAGACTTCCGGCGTGTGCCTCGTTCTTGATTTTTGCTTGTTGTTGGTTGCTTAATTCATCTAGAATTTTTAGGCAGCACGTTCAAATTTTTTATTTCATTTGCTCAAGCTGACGTGACTTGTTCATACATCCATCCATCCAGCGAAGCGAAAATGAAAGAGTGAGAGAAAAAGGAAAGAGATTTTTTTGATAAAAAAAATACTTTCAATAGAAAAAAAACAACATAAACATTATCATCATGGTACAACCGATGACTAACAAACTAAGCTAACTATCAAAAAAGTAAACTTGACTGGAACGCAGATTGTACCGGTAACTATTTCATGTTGTTCCCTTTTTTCCATTTGCCAACGTTCCTCTCTCTACAAACTTTGTTTGCTCCCGTGTGCTTTGCTTGCTCATTTACTCTTTCGTGTTAAAAACTTGGAAGTGTTTTTATATCGTCATCTCTCTCTCTCCCCAAAAAGTCTCGCCTTTCATATACATTTTTTTTCTTCCTCTCTCTCTCTCTCTTCCCGTTTACTCCTTCTTCTTCATCATCATTTCATATCATAGAGAAAAAGTAATAAACATTCTACAAGTTCAACCAACCAAAATTCCAGTCGAGCTTAATATATTTGTTCCCTTTCAATAGTAATAATCATCCTTATCATTATTATTGCTATACCCGTCGACCATCGCTAATGCTAACAAGCCGGTGTGATACGATAAATACATGACGCTCATTTACCGACACAACTAAATATATTGCTGCAATCATATACCTAATAATATAATATGATAATATTATAATATACACAGTAGTATGACGGCTACTACTAGAGAGCGAGCAAATGAAGAAGATAATATGATACACAAAAACGATGACGGTGTTTTGTAGTGGAAGGTGGCAGGCAGCCGTCGGGTAAAAGAGTATAATTTAGCATAACATATTTTTCCTTTCCTATGAAATAGCTATCGACGAGATATTTCTTTTTCTTTTATTTTTTGCCTTTTTGCTCTCCTGCCTGCTCCTGCATACCTCAAACCTAATGCCAGGCAAATGAAAGAATTTACAAAAAAGCTTATTAGAGACCGACGAACCGGCAACTGTTGTGAATACATACAATTTATCATATTGAAAATACCAAGAAATAGGTACTACTACTACCATACCTACCACCAACCATCACCTTAGCTAGAAACAACCTTTTTTTCTTCTCATTTATACTTCTTCAACTTCTTGAGCTCTTCTACTAAAAAACGTTTGACGCGATGATCGGGAGAGAAGGCAAGTCAGTCATAAAAACGCAAAGTGAATAAGTAACGAAGAAGAAGAATGAGAGGACCGGCGTTTGTTCCTTTTTTTTCTCTCTCTCTCCTTTTTCTTGTCCATGTCCGCGTCCAAGTAAATACTTCACTTACGTTTTTTTATCTTCTGCTGATCATACTATGCACAACAATATATTATATACTACCAACCAAGCAAAAAATAGTTTACTGTGTGCTATGGTGGTGGTCGGGTCGTCGTAGTAAGAGAGTAAAATAGTAAACGCAAGTTTATTCACACGCTTGTCCTTGGAAATACACACACAGCAAGGAGGATTCCATCATCCACAACGAAAAACGAACAAAATACTTATAATCATAATATCCGATCCTTTTATGTCTATATAATATACTCACACTCGTATATAAATTATATGTGTGTGTGCACAACTACCTCAACCTCACCACTTATACCAAAAAACTTTAGTTTACTGCTTTTAGATTTTATGTATATACATTATACATAAATACATATATCTTTATATACCTATAAGAGTGAAAAGAACACCCTTTTTTCATACATTTTCAGCAGAATAAGCATCTCTCTTCTAGCAGAGTTCCCAAATAAAAACGTACTCTCACTTACCATCTCACCACTTTTAGGTACATTTTCATTTTCATTTCTCTCATAAAATATTTCCGTTCCATAGTAAAATGTCTCTCTCTCTCTCGTCTTAGTTTACTTTACTACTATATAATGTACTACGAAACATAATAAAAATATAAGCTTCTTTTTATTTCATTATTTTCTGCTTTTTGTGTGGATTACATACATAATATATTATGTATATATATCCTTTCATACCTCTATAATATAATATTATACCTACTCTTGTCTATTCAATAGAAAAGCAAGCTGTATAATAATACCTTAATTCTTTCAAAAAAAAGAGAATGCCATCTCTCTAACTAACTGCATCTCTTTATAAATGAAATGCCATACTCTGCATTTTCGTTAGCTTCACATTATTCCTTCCCATTTCTTTCTATTGGGAAGCTTCTTCTTTTTCTTGGCAGCAGTAGCTAAAACCAAAAAAAAAGAGTAAAGTAAGTAAAAGATGTAAAGAAAAGGGAAGAAAAATGGGGAAAATGAGAGAAGAATAGGGGATTAATGCAACACCAACAACATAACACAAGGAAAAATTTGTATTGGTTTTATGCTCGCTTGCTATATAACTCTCTGTATTCAAGAGTTGTAGTAGAAGTGGTGGTGGTGTATACCCCGAGAGAAGTGAGTGGGTACGAAGAAGAAACAGTAACAAGTATACCTCATTTATGCTTTTATGGTCATATTTGAAACATTTTTAGACGACGACGGGTACGCTAGTAAATACGCTTACACGCTTTATATAAAGTGCACATATTAAAGATATATACATCCTTTATAATAATAATGAATGCTCATCCTGCTTGCTGCTGATTCTAAATTCTCCTCATCTCCTACCCTGTGTCCTCCACACTCGACTCTCTCTATACAGAAATCTCCGTACGTAGATACATACATAATATCTCTTTTTTTCCTTCT
>JAITYZ010004178.1:0-24038 GCA_027744595.1 Paronellides praefectus
AACATGGGGCTTAGCATTGGACAGTCTGTCCAGATACTGGAGAACAAATTATATATTAGGAATATAATGATAGTCATGCAAAAATGTGGCCATGAAATGAAAGCGCAAGTGAATTGTTCGTTCACTGTAATAATATTTTATTACATTGATAAATGGATGGATGACTTGAAAACAAAAAATGACAGAATTTATTTGAAATCTGACCCTTGTGGGCTGTATCAATTGAAAAAAATATTGTCACGGTTAATAATGATGTGAGGTGTGTGCTTTAAAGTGGTCATGTGCAGTTAGCTAAAAGATGTACCTATTTTGACCAAATCATATTAACCCTTTTCACTGAAATAAATAATGTTCTGATTTATCTATTGAAGCAGATTACATCATGTAAGTCACGTCAACAACATAGACAATGTATTTTGTGTTCTTGAAATTAATTTTTTTCTAACCTTACATGCTCGACTCTAGAATGAAATGACAATTTGCGGTTGTGCTGCAAAAACATAAGCGAGCAATAAAATAAATATATATTATTTAATAGAGCAATAATCAATATAAAATCAGGTGTTTTTATTATTATGCCTGTGCACATATTATTATCGTCGGTGCAACGGTATAATAATTGTCTACAATATGCCCATGAGATAAATTCTTTAAAAAATGAATATCCATTTCACGAATAAATTGACCTGCTGCTCTTGTTTTTGACTGTGTGTTGAGTAATGTTAAGAGAGATTGTAATGAAAAGTGATTCTACGTCTTTATTCCTAACATCTTTTTCGTCAGCGACCGTTGCTTCGACGCAAAAGCGTCAGTAGTCAATATCGTAAGGGAATAGATTGGTAAATAGACATTTTAGTACGTAGTTCACAGCGTAAGTTGTTGACTAGTGACGCTTTTGCCTCGATGCAACTGTCGCTGACAAAAAAAAAGACGTTACGAATAAGACGGGATACAATGAAAAGTAAAGTTAACGAACTAAACGACAGCTTTGACTGATTATGATTATTCATAATTATTTTGTTCCCTTTTCCCTCGGTGCATAATGCTTTGTTATGATGATTATTATTACCATTTTTTATCCTCTCATCACGAATTATTATAATGAGCGTAACACTAATTTATATGACCATCAGACAAAGTCACATAAAAAAGGGTGCAAGGTAATAAGAAAACTAATAATAATAGCTAGATAAAAGGTAGATGCAAAAGATTATAAATATACGCATACTACCAAGAAAAAAATAGATTTTTTTCACCTTGCTTCTCTTTTTACCTGCAAAAAAATACGCATTGGAGCTCATCATCTTTTCAAAAATTTACCAATAATAGCTAATATAGCTATTCATCATCATCAATTGCAAAAATACAAGGAAAACATGCACTCTTTTTGTTTTGTTTTATGTTGCGCAATTTTTATAATTTTTAGCCCATTATTGGAATCTTTTTTTGCTTTACTGAATTTGAGAATTGGGTCGTTGAGATTTAATTTAAAAAATAAAATAAAAAGAGTTGGTAAACATGTGGCATGTCATGAAAAAGATTCAATAAAAAATGATAAGAATCCAAAATCGAATGAGTGTAACAAGTTGGTAATTTTCGTGGGATGTGACATCTGTACTGAAATAAGTAGGTATGCCACATTGTCGTCATACACTTACTCTTAATATCATAAAAAGGTAGGTAGTAGGTATACAAAAAGCAGTGCAGCGTAATTATTATTTTTAACATTTTCCCAATCGTCAACTTATTTTCCATTTTTTTAATTTATCAAAATTAAAACAATTTTACTGCCTACACTGGAAATAGTAGTTTTTTGTCTGAAATTTCATCTTTGTCATTAAAACAATAATACATAGTAAAATTGCACAAAGCGTTTGTACAATCGTAAATGAGTATGCATCGTCATCTAAAAGACATTAATGTGTCATCCAAATATTTTTTCCTTCTTAGTTCACTAACTAAATTTACAAAAAGATCATTTTCCTTATTGCAATAGCAATTATCATTACTACATCTTATCTTTTGGCTCTGATAAGAGAGTATCGTCAGCCATTCAACCAGGCAGGGTGAAGGAGAGACATTCAACCCTTGCAACTTTTGCAGCAACACAACTAATTTGAAGAGCAATCTTCTCTCTTGCGCAATCCATTAACAAGAATAGCAATACAAAAACAAGTAAAGTAGCAACCATTTAAATTATATGAACACGCACAATCATATATACCTACTATCCTATTATTGCACGAGCCTGCTAATCCTAAATGTGGCAGAGTAAATGACACTCCAATTTTGTTGGTATTCAAATTGAAGAATAATAAAAGTTGTTTTGCTGCTGATGAAGCCTAATTTGAACGCATTAAACAGAGCTAAAATATAAGAACAAGATGGCAGCAGCAAACACAGAGCAGATCACTGTTGCCCTTTTTCTAATTATTATTGAAGTGAGTTTGTAGGAAGAAGAGCATCTCTACACATTATGTAAATATTATATATACCTATTATCATAACCATTTAGTTGAGTAGTTCAAACGACTACAGAATAGTAGTTAGTAAGTTATAAGAAGAAACTACGTAGTAGTAATAGTAATTAGCCTTTTAGCAATTTAAAATAGTAAATGGGAAAGGAATGAGCAAAATGACATCCACGAAGAGGAAATCAATTGAGTGGCTTAAAATGGTGAGCTATGCAGTTGTAATCAAAAATTCAAAATAAAAAGGAAATAGAAAAGTTGTAAAAACCATCACCACCATCGCACCACCACCGCCAAACAAAGGAAGCAGGCTTTAGAGCTAATAATAGGAGCAGCAGTACACGAACAAGTAGGAAGAGAAGAATTTTGAAAATGCTAATGAGTGTATCGGTATGGCTTTTAGGACACCCGTTTTTAGAGCACCACCAAAAACTGACTCCACTTCACTTTTACGGACGTTTTGATGAGGTTTCCCCTCTTCCTAGAGCCACTAGTGACTCTACACAAAATAGTTATGCAAATATGCAGATTGGATTTCCTCTTTTTAGGCTGGTAGGAATTTCAAAGTGTCGTATGCCTTTACCATCAAAGTCATTTGATATTGCTAACTGAATGGGTTAAAGGGAATGTTCTTGTAATGGCCAATGTGTACGTACGTAGCAATAATAAGCGCTTCAACAAAGGATAAAGTTTGGGGAGTAAAGAAAATAAATGGCCATTTCTTTTTAAGGAAATATTCAATAACGCTCTGCTAATGTCTCCATTCACGCCATGTAGCTAGTAACCTTTCGCTAGCACACTTGCCCATTTACCCTTTCTACAATGAGCAGGGTTAGTGCACACACTAGACAATGAAGGAAGACACTTTGAAAGCAGTAATGACAACATCCAATCGCCAACACCAAAATTTCGAACCACGCTATTGCCATCAAGATAATCAGATATAAGCAGAAAACCACTTGCACCACCATTTGTTTTTTTTATTATCACCTCGCCTCTTACTGATCTAGTTTACTAGCTTTTGTGGTGTGTCACTCACTTGTGTAGAAAGCATTAGAGAGAGGATTTAAGAGAAGAGAAATGAATGAAAGTATAAGTGCGAGTGAAAAAAATGTAAGCCAAGTTTTTAAAATGGTATGTATGCATTGGGCGAGGACAACAATTGAACCAATCCATATTAAAAAGGCAGTAGCAATGTAGCAAAGAAACACTTTCATTTTTTTTAACAATAGTAAAATGCTCATTGGTTTTTTAGCCGACAATTGACAACATAATTGGTTAAAAGTTTTTTGTATGCATTTGGAAAGGGCCGTCGATTTGGTGGAGAATGGGATGCTAGCAAAATGGTGATTATTATGGGTGGTTTTTTGCGTTAATTTAGTTTTGTACTTGAACCAGTTGAATCCTTAGCCGCAGCAGCAGGTCCAACAACAAACTCAAACTCGCTGCCCGCATCACTCCAGTTTGAGTAAATCTCTTCCGCTTTACCATTTGCGGGGGTGGAGATGATAGTAGACGGAGCACTTTTTGTACTGCTACAAGTCCCATTCCCATTATTCTCATTGTGCCCAATCCCATAATACTTTTGTCCCAACAAATGTATTTGCTTGGCAGTCTCCCCTCCACCTCCCTCTTTTATTGTTGTTGTTGAAGTATTATTATTAGCGGCGATCCCGCCAGCTTCTGCACATAAACTCGAATTTCTATCACTATCATCATCACCACGAACACCAGTCCCATTCAAAAGTTTGAAACAACTTTCTCCATCTAAACTAACTCCTCCAGCAGCCGCAATCATGGAAGCCGCTTCTCGCTGTTTCCTTTCAAACATGGCGAGATCCAAACTGTCCAATTCGTTTTCAGACGTGGAATGACAAATGAGATATTTCATGGGGCCTTCTCCGCCACCACCACCACCAACACTTTCACCACCGCCATTTGTTTCCTCCTCCTCCACCAGCACAGATCCACCGCTGGATCCACCCGGCTCACTATTCAAATCAATTTCACTCATGCACTCCACATCATAATCACTAAAATTGAAAGCATCTGAAGATGAAAGGGATGAATTATTTTGGACAGGATTTTGACACTGATCGCGATCACCATTCCCACCGACGGCGGCGGTGGACACGTCGTCACAACAGCCATTTATTAAAACCACTGTAGTGTTTCCATTCAATGAGCCACCACCCGCCGAAGATCCGGATGATCCAGTTGTATTTGTATTTATATTTGCTGTCATGGGGCGCGGCTGTACAACTGAATATGTATCATCATCCAAACTGTCGTACATCACACTCCCATTCTCAATCATCATCCGCATCCTATCCACCAGCACTATGTCCACTGGTTCAATCGAGTCCAGCTGTGATTCCTCCCCCACCTCTTCGTAGTCCTCGTCCTCCTCTTCAGTCGCAACTGTCGCGTAGTCGTTTTCTTCCTCCTCCGCCTCACTCTCTCTCTTGTGATTATGAAAGGGGATCTTTTGGGATATTGTGCACACAATACCAGAAGATTCGCCGCTTGTTACCACTTCCCTCCCACCACAAACGCCAACATCCCCTCCCGCTTTCTTTTTCCGTTTCCACGTATCTAATCCCGAGTCATTCCCAATGGTATCTTCTGACGAGTCTTGTTGACCACCTCCACCTTGACCTTCAGCTTGATGACAACTCTTGCTACTTCTTTTCGATTTCGTTGAGCATGAACCGGCACTTGAAGATTTCCAACTTGCATAAGCAGAGCATGTAGGACTCGGTACGTATCTCCGAGACGAGGAACAAGTGAGCACTAAACTTTTGTTTTCACGGGGCTGATGATTGAGACTGGTGATAGTAGCAGTACTAGAAGGATTATTACTGTTACCCTTGTTGATGATGCAGTAGTGCCGTTGCTGGGTCTCATTACTAGAATGATGACTTTTGCTACTTTGAGTTCGTCTCAACTGAACAGGTGCTCCTCTTTGCAGAGAGGATGATGTTGCTGATGATTGTGCAGATAATGTGGCGGATACGTTAGAATGAGGATGATTGCTGGTGTTGGCTTTGTTGTGCGATGCAGCTATAACGTGACTGTTTGTGTGAAGGTGAGCCTGTGTGGCTGCTGCTGTTGTTGTTGGTTGAGAAAAAAGAGTAGAACAGCTAGTGGTATTGTTACTACTACCATTATTGTTATTATTATTATGACTCTTCTTCTTTTTCACATGCAGACTCTGCATGTTGGCGTATTCCCCATTTGCACTGCTTGTGTTGTTTTTGTAGTAAAAGAAGCACGAAGACTCGTCCTCATCATCATCATCATCATCCTCCTCAAAGTTGTCGTTTCGGTTGCCATTACGACTACTACTACGCTGCTGTGGATGCTGAGGTTTTTCACCCCCGGAAATGCTACTGCTATTTACTGCCACCAGCGCATTACTATTGCTGCTGCTGCCGCCAGGTTTACTCTGAGGATGCGAACTTTGCAGTCTCTTTGTTAAAGTGGGAATTGTGCAGGAATTTGCAATCCCATCAAAGACTCGGTTTTTCTTCCTTGGCACCACAACTGGGGTAAAGTCCGTGGCTGATGATGCATTCTCCACCACATTTGTATCGTCATAAAACAAATGTCTTGCAGACTGTTTTTTTACTGCTGCCGATGCGGATGATACAGTTGAATGCACAATTCGTGACGTCGTTCCCGCAGTGGATGCAGGAGCCACTCTGATTCCATTTCTGTGAAATTCAGGAAAGTCCATTTCGCCGTGAGCAACTATTCTGTTGAGTTGATTGTGACTCTGACTGCGCAACTTGACTAAACTTGAGCCATCCGGAGCGGTACATACTCCGCCGCTGCCGATGGTTCCGCAATCCTGGTAATTTACACCGGATACCGCCCTGTATACTGGCCGATGGGAATGGAACAGTTTGAAGGCCTTGTCCCAGAAAAATCTCAGCTTGAAGCTCCGGTTCTCATTGTACACACAAACCGGCACGGTTCTCAAGCTATTCGAAGAGGAAGACGACGTTGTGGTCGAGACTCCGTCCTCAGGATGACTACTACCGCCTTTATTGCTGCGTGATATTCTTGCCGAGGATGTTGATCTTGTGGTGGGGCCCACCGCCGTATTGATAAATCGGAATTCGTCTCTCGCATCCATCTTGTTTTTCTTTTCTTAGCAAACAATTTTGAAAACAATGGATGGGCTGTACTTCAACAATGTGATGATGTATTGTTTAGCCAACTTGTTTCTCGCCGAGCTACCACAACAGTCATCATCATCCCTTTTGTCGCGATAATAGTAACAAGAGAGTGTTGGTAGTTGGTGGTAAGGGCATTGTTGCCAAAATAAATTTGTACAACACAAAGTTATCTTCTTCACGCTCTACAATATTTTTCTATTCTAAATCTGTCCATTCATTCATTCTTTACTTTCTTAACAAGGCAAGATAAATGCCTTAATATTTATTACGCAGTTTCGCCTTTACTTGTTCATCTTGTCCTTTTTGGTGGTGGTGGTGGCTTCATTTCTTATCTTGCTCCATTGCAATATTGCACTGCTGCTGCCTATATTTCAATTTGATAGGGGCTGGGCTCCCTTTTATCCTTCTTTGTTATTCTTGACGATTAGGATAATGTAGTAATAAGTTGTGTGTGTGTTGATCCTTTTCAAAAAGTAAAAAATGATCGTCGTACGTTGATATTATGAGGACGATGATGCAACAAAGTAGACATGCAATGCCAAATACATGCCACGTAACGTGTACATAAGTCTCCTCTGAGGAATGCTGTTACGCTACAATAAACCCAAATAGGTGTGTAGTGGTGTAGTAGTAGGAGCCAAACCTAATTTTTTTAACAATCCACCACAACAACAATCAAGCTTTCATAGAATCTTTTCATTTTTTTAAAGGTTCAGTTCAAATTTAAATATCCAAAAGACATTTGAGCAGCAGAAGAGGCATTCTCGGTCAATAACAAAAAGAAGCGTAACTACATATTATTTTATTAGACACACGCGATACCTCTTTTTGCTTCTGTGTAAAAAAACAACAACAAACCAAGTCAAGGCACTATACCAAAAACTGTCAACATAACTTATATTTATTAAACGCCAAATATTCAATCGCATATGTGTAATATACCTATATGCTATACACACACACACACACACAAAAGAAGATTTTCTTGATTTTTTACCAATCACAATCTTCTCTTTTTCATGCCAAAAACTGTCGGCTTTTTTTTGTGGTAAAAAATGCATTTTTTAATTCGAATGCATTTTCTGTCGAGTTTTATTTTCTTAAACGAGCCATTCAACCTTATGATGAGCGAAATCACCACCACCGGTCGATGGTGATGATAGCTTATATAAGCATATCAGGTCGCAAAAATAAAAGACAAGTTGAAATATTTTATTTTTTTGTAGGTCGATATACCGGCGACGTATCCCATTTTTATTATTGTCCTTTACATTTTTTATGATCATGACGTAATCCTAATTTATACACACGACACGACAGACATATTTAAGATTCCCATAAAACATTACGCACAATTCTTCTATTTTTCAGAGCTGAGTTATTTATGAACATTTGATATTTAGTTCATTCATATCAATTTCAGTCAGCAGCAGATGCCTTTGAATCAAGTCTTGCTTTTGGATAGTCAACAAACTATACAAGGCAAACGCATTATTCTTATTTCTTTGTTTTGCATAAACAACATAAAAAAAGATTTTTTTCTCTGGTGACATTAGTCGTTGATCTTCATTTTTTCTCCTGTCTTTTGCCCCACACAATTTTTTACATTTGACAAAAAGACAAACAAAAAAACCTTCAAAATGGAATGAAAAAGTAGGATTTATTGCTCTTATTTTCCTGTTGTACAGCCAGTAGTGACATAGTCACCATATTTTCTTGTCTTTTATGAGCACAATAACACCAACATCAAAATACGTAGATATTTCGAGAAAGGATGTCCATGTTTTCGTTCACGATTACAGCCGATATATTGAATTATATTTTTTAAGCTGCATATCAAACGGTAGCTACAAATCTCTTCTATTGAATAGTATGCAGTTTGTATAGATTTGTTTGAGTTTTGTTTGATTTTTTGGATCCGACGTGAAAAACACGAAAACGCATTTTTTGCACTTTTTTCAAATATTTTTTTCAAGATGGGCTGCAAATCGGGCCCTAACAATTGTTATGACTGCAGCTTTCTGTTAACTTCATTAAAATTAACGCAGGTTTCACCTCAGGTTGCAATTTGATCAAGAAAATAACCCATTGGCCTGTGAGAGCAGGGTCGGATTTCCGTGATTTTCTTGCACTCAAAATTCTTTCTGAATTGGGTGATAAGCTTAGAAACTCATCTCGCACAGCGAATCGTCCACCCCAATGCGTAGGGCAATACTCTATCAACGGAGAGTGGAGTTTTTCCTACCTGTCCAACAATTTCCCTCTTTGAAATTCGTTTGTCTTTGTCTACCATAGCCCCGACTATTCTGGGATGTCGTTCGTCTATTTCAGTTTTTGGTCTTCCTGATCTCTGCCTGCCTACTCAGTCACTTTCATCATTTTCGAACCTTTCACACCAGTTCCGTATGGTACGAGATGTAGGGAATCTTCCCCAAAAAGTTTTTTTTGGACCATTTTAAATTAAAGTACTAGAAAAACTCTTTGAATAGTGTAACTTGGCTCGAGCACGGATGTCAGTCTTTGTAAAAAACATGATGATGATGTTAGAAGCTTAATATCTCAGACCAGAATAAACGATTCTATATAAGCAGCATACCGTTTGATAGAAGAGATTTGTAGCTACCGTTTGATATGCAGCTTAAAAAATATCATTCAATATATCGGCTGTAATCGTGAACGGAAACATGGACATCCTTTCTCGAAATATCTACGTATACAGCGCAAATGAATCGAAACTGCCACCATACGTTTAAAAAAAACTTTTCCTCGCTTTCTCTACTCCGTCTGCTCTGATGCAAATACAAACAGAGCTTTCTTTACTTGTTGAAAGTTTCCAGCCAAGTTGTCTGGAATAAGTGGGCAATGTTGTGTGATGCAATGAAAAAATAATGAGCTTGTCTACAATCCCCCACACTCGTCACAAAATACATTTATTATTCTTCGGTTGTGAACATGGCTACGTTTTCTTTAAAACTTTGTTCATGTTTGGGTTTCACAGAAAAAAGTGTGTATGGTAGAGACTGCGAAATCTTAGCCGCATAATATTTCTTTTAATGCTTTCAACACAAAACTTAAAGATTTGTTGAGGATGATGTGATGACATTTGAAGGGTACTACAGTATCAAAAGAAAGTGGTACATACAGACACACAGACACTCTTTACGAATTTGTATTCCTACTTTGAGCTATGCCAGCGGCATTTAATCATGACTCATATAGAAGAATGTCATATTAAAATGAATCATGCCATCTCTTTTAACTTTTGTGACCAGACCACGTACTCAACTTGTGTACGTGCATACTACATTCTTTATTCGTAGCTTCCTCAAACAAAACTTATTTTCCCTTGTTCTCAACAATATCATCACACTATCATCATCTAAACAAACTGAATTAATGGAGGATAAAGTATATTAGAAAAAATATAATATTCAAAATACTACTATTGCCTGTCGGCTCTATCTGGCAAACATCACAACACGTCACAACAAAACAGTCGAACAAAGTCGTACACTAAATTATTATTATTACAACTTTCATCAGGAAAAAAATCCGTTTCATTTACAAAAAAGACATGTATTCTGCTCTGTTCTACTCGTCATTTCAATCTTTATACTTTTTTTATTTTATTTTTCTTGTTTTTTATTATTACTCTGCTCAACATGCCATATTTTATAGCAGGAGAGAAATGTTTTTTGTTCGCGGTGAAGGACGGAAAAAGCTGTGACTTTGACAGTGTGACACTTTTCATTCATCTCATAGTACACACGAGTATCATATGAATTTCACTTTTCATTACACTAGCTGTTGATGTATTGTACTCATTGTTACACCAAAGTCTGTAGGCAGTTCTGAGAATAAAGAAAGAAAAAATGCGAAAAAATTCCTCTCCATATTCTTTTTCCATTGAATTTTGGAGCCTTGGCGACAAGGACAAGGCCTTAATAATGTTTCCCTTTTCTTTTGCAAACTCTTCCGTCACGAATTTTCTACTTCATTTCATTTATGAAATGAATATTATTATATTGTTATGATGGAGAGCTGCTGACTTTTCCCTTCACTTTTATTTTATTTCTGGACTTGACGAGCCAAAAAAACAAAAAAAAACTCAAGATGCTTTTAGATACATTTCTTTCTCTTACTTCCCGCTTCAGTCACGAGCCAAAACTTTGTTAAAAGTTGGATACATTTAATTTGGACCAAACATTTCCCGGATCTTTTTCTCAATGGAATATAAACATAAATAAGTAATGCGCGTCAACACAGTTGATTGGCCAACTTTTTTGTTTAGTGATCCGAATAAATTTTGTACACATTTTTTTTTGAAAATTATTAACACCGCAATGCAGCAATCACTTAAAAATCACACTTGAGTATTATAGGTAGACTGGTTCTAATACGCCTCTTAGGATAAAAACCACTTGTGATTTTACAAGTATATCCCATTTCATAAATTCAACCATTCCGATATAATAATAATAAATTATATTTTTCACTTCAGCTCTCTTGGATTGTTGGATTCCAGAGCAAATGAATTTCAAATGTGCACAGTTTAAATTGTACAAAAGCTATAATGCTTATACATAGCAGCGTCGTATATGAGATTGGGAGTTTTTTCAGTTTTTTATTTCATATCTCACTCGTCATGATCATCATGAGCTTAGGCACTCTGTCTGGTTTGGTTGGGGTCCGGGTGATATTCATTCAAAATTCGTATTCCAAGTCACGAACAAGCCAACACTACCATCATCCACACCAACACTTTTATAATAAATTCTATATCTGCCGATATTTTTTTCGCTTCTCAACAAACGTCTTTGCAAAAAAGGAGCAAGCATATGGAGAGCTGCGACTGATCCTATTGGTCCATCCTAAGCCTTCTCCTTCTTTTGCCAAATAATAATACTTTTTCACTCTTCTTGTTAGCAAGCGGACAAAAAAACCTTTTCTCAAGAAAAAAATGTAAAGTGTTTACAATGTTTACTAGCAACAACGTACGTTTCTTCTTGTGATAGGCGGATGTTATAAAAAAAGAGCTGTTTTTTAAATGAAAGGTTTTTGCTCTTAGCACATCATAAAATCTTTCTACTTCTTATTTTCTGTTCACGCTTTTCAGACATTCCAGCTTTTGTATATATGTTTTTTACTAAAATATTTTCCGTAACTGATTTACTTATTCCATTTCCTCCTTTTACTATTATTATTATCCAGCTTTAAAAAACTTATATTTTTTGGCAAGAGCTTATTTTCCAGTTGTAAAAAAGCAGAAGCGCAGACCGGAGAATTATATGGGGCAAATCTTGAAAGAGTCGACATTACACTACTCCACGCACAATCATCATAATACCTAATAATTATTATTTTTGTCCCTAAGTTTCAGAATGAAGTGGAGGGAAGGCAAAAAAAATAAATTGTATTCCTCTCGTTTCCTTTCTCTTCTTCCCTCTTCCTTATTACTTAAATGTCGTTCCAGTCTGATTGCTGAACATGTGCCTTTTTTGTTATATATATGGCCATATGATCATGTCGATCCCTTATTTTTCCGGTTGGGACCTGGGGAGAAAAAGGGTACCCTTAGTACCAAAGGCGTAACAAGAGAGAAAGCATGATCATTTATCAGATGAAAAGTGCTTCTTCTCTCCAGAAATACAAGGGATAACAATAAAAGCTATTCTCTTTTTCTTATTTCATTTGAGAAAAAGCCCCGTTGTTTGTCGGACAGGCAGTTTTTTTTGTAGGAGGAGAAATGAAGAAAAATGTGGTTGGTTATTTATAACTACCTATATTTCTACTCTACTTTTTATACGCATCATCAACATACATTATTGATCCCACAAAAAGTAGTCGACTAAATCAACTATCACATCACGTTTCATCACTCTGCTACCGCCACTGCATCAAGACCAATGTTTTTTATTTTGCCAAGAAGTGAAACTCTTTTTGTGCTCTAGGCAAAGACCCAATTTTTCATCCGTCAATAACAAGAAGACTAAGAAAGGAAGACTAAATGCCGAGTGACAAAACTAATCTAGATTCTTGTCACAACACCACAAAGCATCTCAACAATATAATCTATAGCACCACATTCCAAATCTTCTCAATGGTCCAAATTTTTTCCTTTGACCGAAATCACTTGCATTCACAAGAAAAACAAAAGGAAAACCAATGGTCATCGAATCTGAGTCACAAAAAAATGTTGATCATTATTATCATCACCGCACATCATTATTGAAAATGAAGCTGAAGATGATGGTCGCCAGAAACAATGAGCTTTGTCAACAATCATTGATTCACTTGTGGTGTGTGTACGCGAAGAGTTAAGAGAAACGGTCTACGTCAAAAAGCAGAAGCATGTGATTAGCAGAGCAAAAAGAATATTAATAATACTGTCATTGCCACTACTCCTGTGATGCAATCATCATAACAATGCGTGCTGCTGCTGCTGCGTATACTTTACTCTCCTCTCTCTATTTACTCTTTACTCTTTACTCTTGACAGTGACAAAACCAATAAATATAAAAGGAGATGAGGAGATCAGATGGGGAATCGAGTCAGAAGAGAATCTATATACAGCAAAGCAGTGGTAAACTTGATAGGAGCGGTGACATTGATTATCATCATTTATAATAATGATCAATGAAACCGCATCACACATCTCAACATCATAAACAGCAAAAGGAAAAAGAATGCAAGGGGCTAATAAATTATTGAGTTTTGTCTCTCTGATAAAAAAAGTCCGTTTTGTTCTGATAAACAAGTCGAGTATTATATCTGCCTAAAAGCTTATTATGGCTACTTGACTTTAGCAAGCATACACCCTCCAAAAAAAGAATAATATCTTTTTGACCATTTCTGTAGCCAAGTTTCTCCTCTAATAAACCTATTTCTCAAAAAAAAGTTTTTTTTCGATTGTAGAGCTGCTGTGAGAGGATATCTGTTTTTACAATTTTGATCTAAAAGCTGAGGACGAGGAATTGAAGAAAGACAAGTGTGTTGTGTTGGCACTTCTCATTTTTATTATTTATGCGCACATCCTCTCAAATCAAGTCGACTTGCAGCCAAAAGTTAACTAGCCAACAACAATCCACAACAAAAATATTTGTTGACTTGATGGTAAACGCACATTTTTTATTCGTTCTTTTCGGACAATATGCGTCTACATAATAATCAGAGTCAGCAGATCCTGTTTTTTTTCTTGTACTTTGTATGCGCTCCTTGGCTCTCGTTTTACTAAAAACTAAATAAAAAAGGCCTGACCACACCGCTTAGCCTAATATAAGCAGAAAGAACAAGAATATGGAAAGGGATGATACGCAACAAAACAATTATCATTTTTAGCAGCTTACACACAAACAAACGTTACTTCACTTCACAGCAGTCATTCTTTAAAAAAAATGTTTTGCAGCGCACGTCCCACAAAAATGGGAAATAAAATCCCTACACATCTCTCTTAACTTTGTAGAGTGGCTTGGTAGTGTGTATTGAGTGTATCCCACTACTACGCAATGCCACAATATTTGGCATTTGTCGTTGTGTGTATCACACATTTCATTGTCGAATGAATTAGCTTTATATATTCTTCAGCTCTTTTACAGTGCAGCAGGAGGAGGATGTTGTTGTTGTTGTTATCATGTCGCTTTTTAAGTTTTGTTTACCAGTTTAAACAACACACAAATTCACTTTACAAATAATGCATTTATTATCAACTGAGGATAATGGAAAAAGAAACAATTATTATTATTGCATTGTTTGATTGTAGGAGCAGAGGATATAACATAATCATAGTATATATTATGGCTTGTCTACCAAATGGGAAAAGAAGCATTTTGAATGAGCAAGAGGAGGAGGAGCAGTATGCACTCTCAGTTGAAACCCCAACTGAAAAACAACTCATTAAAATTAATATGCGTTTGTTTCTCATCTCTTGACACAAACTTGTTAAAAAGCTAGTCAAACTTCAATTTTCAATCTGACACTTAATCTCAGCCTAAAAATGTGTATACCAAATATTATTATGCGTACTTTGATAAATATGATGATGATGATGATGATACCTCAAAGCTGTCTGTGTGTGTGTGTCTGGCTAACACAAAAAAATTATCATGATTTTTGATGAGGATGAAGATCAGGTTGATGGCGAAACTCCATTAAAACTCACCACTATTTTCTCTATTTCAAATCAAAAAATTTCAATACCAAATAACTTTTTTGATTGTCGACATAGCGTACACAATACTGCATACCGCAAAAATGCATTTTACTCGCAAATTAAAAGAATTATCGTCATGATGGCCAAATCATTTTTTCAAAATCATATTTGCGTGTGTGCAGAAATGTGCATTTCTGTCCCTTTTTTACTTTTGATTTGGCTTTGACTACACTACCACCGCGTCGGTGGTAGCTTTTAAGCAACCAGCTATTTTCATGATGATCGTAAAATATTCCTTTAAAAAATCCATCCATTCTTTTTTCTTTTTAATAGAGTAGTTATAATGAGCCATGTGTGCAATCAAAAACTAATGTAATGAGTTGACTTGCACGCATATAGTGCATATATAACATACGCTAAATTTATTATAGCGAATAACGACATTATATTGTCAGTTAATAGGCATATTGCGTAGTATACTGACTTGACTTTTGAATTTCATAAAATAAATTTGATGCCTTTTTGTGGCACACGTTTGATAAAAAAAGCTCAAGTTTAAAATTTATGAAGGGTACAAATCCAGCAGCCACACTTTTGTCAAAAAGGCTCCTGTACTTTTTATCTTGAAAACTTGAGAGCCATTTTTCAACATTTTTTTTGTCACAAACTATTTGTATTGAAGTGCAAATCACTTTTTAAATTTTAAAACATATCAATTTTTCAATTTTTCAATTCAATCAATTTCAAAAGTCCCCAGAAGCAAATGAAGCAATCATTCTTTTAATCGTAAATCAGTTCACCAAGAAAATTTATTTTGCACTTAAAAAACTTTTGAATAGGCACAGGTAATAATATTATTTTAATATTGTGGCATAGACACAGAAACACACGTGATGGTTCACTTAACAAAATCTCACGACAACTCAAAACACATCACATTCCACACATGATCCACAGATGCGCATGCGCATTTTGTGCAATATAGAATCATTATGATTGTGATTGTCTACATATTTTGCTCAGCACAGCACCTTGGTCCCCGTACGCACATTTGAAGGTAATAATTACAGAGGAGGTGTAAAATAATTTTGTTTAGTAGGTTACTCCACACACATCACACACTATATGCATATCCTTCGGGCACACTTTTTTTTCCAGATTTCTGATCATTTTATTAAAATGATCATGTCCACTACACTAACACCACAAACCATGCCATCTCAATGCGCCAACCTTCTAATCTGACGATCTGATGTGATCCGATCCAGCAAAACAACTGACGGCCAACAAAACTTGTGTTCATGATTCATTGAAAATATAATAATGCAGGCCAGCGCATTCACTTCACTGACACAGAGAACTAGAGATGATGCCTGCAGCAATGATAATGTAAATATATTATGATACGCACACAAACACACACACACACCTGGGCACACGGTAACAATGAAACGAGAGGCGCAAGAGGGAAAGGCTTCGTAGGTCACAGCAACAATGATTCGATCACTGTAACTTTGTGTTGTTCACTTCACACAACCACCAAAACATCATTTGGAAGATGAAGCGAGTATTATGGCCCAACAATTGAAAATGTTCAATATTATTTTTCAGCCTTACTCTCTGGTGAATTTAATATTTAGAAGGATCCTATTTTACAATGCACTGCAATACTCATTCTTTTTGGAGGAAGAATAAAAGGAATGCATTTTGTAGCTTGTTGAAAGATGACTAAAAAGTAAGGTGAGGAGTAGTGTTGGCAAAAAGACACGTGAGTAGGATGGCGAAGCATGAGCAAGATGATGTGTGCATCTAGAGAACCAGTGGTCCACTAAAAAGCATCATCATCATCACAACCACATCTTTACAAAATACAATGATCGTCACATATCGCATCCGTAGTAAATCCTATTATCATTATACTAAACGCATTTACCATACCATATCATCATCTTTGCCGTGTTACCTGGCTTGGTAGACTTGTTGATTATTACATATGCGTGCATGAGCATGCTTGCATCTTCTCCCTCTCCCCCCACTCCTCTCTCTCTATCTCGACGTCTTCTACTTTGTAAAAAATATATACAATCAGTTTAGCAAGTAGTGTATTCATCATTATCTTTGCATGCTCATATTGCCCATTTCTTCATTTCATTTCTCATTATTTCAAATTTCAAAAAATATTCAAACCGCACAACTTATATTTCTTTTTTTTATTTATTTCACAAAGCGAAAATGCAAGCAGCCAAGCAAGTGAGTTTTTCTGCGCGCATCTAACTAATAAGCCTGCTAACTAAATTTTTTTTACTATTTTTCTTCTATGACTGCATTGTAGCGTGAATGGATTTTACAAAATTTTACACAATACAATTCTACATTTTTATAAGCCTCGTCTTCATGGCCACATTATACCATTCGAAAATTGAATCATTTTCTTTTAAGACGATCAATAAACCAACAACAATTTTCTACAAAAGAGTGTTATTTTTTTCACAGTGGTTAACATACACTTTTACAAAAAGACCTATGAAAAATATGTTTTTTTATTCAACTGACGACAACCAGGCTAGCTTTTTTGTAATTGTCTTCTCGCCACAAACGCATAGACACACACACACACTTGTATTATTGTTATGATCAGATAAACAAACATGCACAAAAAACTCGGCACTCATTGCACATTTTTTTTTCAAGTGTAGGCGTCATCTTGCAAGCAAGCAAAACAAAATCTGAACTTTGCACAGAAAAGTCACAAAAGTATTTTTGTTTTCGTTCACAGATAAAACGATAAAAAACAAAACATAAAAAGTTGATGATGGTGTGGGGGGTAAGCGTGAATTTTATTTGGGAATATTATTACCAAAAAAGCGATGTTGGGAAGCGAAAGCCTTCTCAGGTCTAATGTCCATATATATTATGTACATACATAAAACATAGAAAAAAACACGACATTGCTTGTGTGATTATCGGATAAAAAAACAAAGTTGGTGTTGATGAGGAACGACACGCATATTGCATCTTGATCGCACCGTGTTTATTACCAGAAAACCAGGTAGGTAGGTAGGCCTCTCTCATTATTATTACCGCACATCAATAGCACTTTGGTTTACTTTGTAATTTGTAATTACGGTTTAGTGTGTTGGATGCATGCACGCATTCAGCATTCTTTACCTCCAGAACAACAACTTGATAATCATATGAATATGAACTATGAACACTTTTTGGCAGCAAATGAAGCCAAAAATGAATTGATTTTTTCCTTCGAGACAAAAAATATTACAAAATATTTTTATGCCTGGTATACAGTTTTTTTATAACGGCCTTATATAAACAATCCTTCAAAAAGTTACGCCGTCGAAGAAACATTTTAATAACGAAAAATATGAATGTTATGTAGTCTTTTTTTATACGAAACCGCAAACTGTGAATATGTAAATATGATTGTTTGGTGTGGAGTGAGGCGGCAGCAGCATCAGAATCCTATCAAACGCATCCCACACGACTGCATGCTACGCGGTTATTATATCTCTTGTAATTATTATTTTCTGCCAAAAATGAATACTACATTATTATTACAGTCAAATTAGTAGGATAAAAAAATTATGAATAAGGATAGGCACCCCTTCTTCTTCATCTTTATTTTCTTACATTGTTACGTAGCCATTTCGCCGCTCCTCTCACTCCTTTCCCATTTTCATTAACATTTCTATTTTGCTGCATAGCCATAACATATTATATGGCTCCTGCTCCTGTCCATAACCATCCAACATTTACCTGTGGAATTAATCATCATTCTTAAAATTTGAATCTGAATTATGGCTTTTTGTCTGGGAATGATGCAAGTTTGTGGCTAACCGCACCAGCCGCCGTATAACAGCAAAAATCGGCGTTACGGTGGTGGTTTGGGTTTATGTGCATTTTACACGGCCCCTTAGTCGGTCAGTAGAAAAGGAGGAGGATTTTTACGGGATTTTATAATTATTTTATCATTTATACATAGCCCCGGACTGATTAGCTAAGTAAATTGCGACCTGTCAACCTTTTTAAGGTAATAGTACACGCACACATCAAATTTCATACAATAATCCTCAACTCTTCACTTTTAAAGAGGGGGATACATAAATGAAGAAAAACAACTTGATATCCCTCTGCATTTGCGTCAGATATGAAGATTTCATGAAATCCCCTTAAAAAATTGTATAACTTGTTTGTAAATGGTAAACAAGCAAAATGTATTAATTTACCATGCAAGGCTTATCATATCAGGCCTTGTATGCATAATTAATTGTGCATATATGTAACTTTTTTGTATAAATGTAGCAAGATGAGTGTGGCTAGAACCCATTCCTTGTCGGTAAAAATTATCTCTCTCTTTTACAATTCAATGATTTAGTTTTCTTGAACATAGCAATTAAAAATATCACCAATTAATGGGGAGAATTATTTTTTCTATCACTCATTCAAAATGGAAATATTGTGTGAAAAGATGCTACTTATTTTAAATCACTACCGACACATAAGCTAGACTCTTCAAATCTTGATTCTCAGCTAAAATTAGAATATATCCCAAAGGTCATTCTCAAAGTACACCTTTTCTCTACATTTTTAGCCTTCGCAAGAATAACCACAAAATATATGGTAAAATAGTATAAATGTAAAACTAAATGTACCAATGATCAAAAATGAATTGTAAAATGTAGTTTGCATTTGATTACCTTGATACCTATATTTTATATAATAGCAGCGGTTCATGGCTGGTCCCTTTTGAGAAAAATAGGCATGGGATGTAATGTATGTTTTTCCAGATTTTTCAAGACTGGCAAGAATACAATGGGTAGATATGTACCCATGCAGCATAGTAATAATAACAATAACCATTTTCTGCTGTTTTGGAGCCGCAGGAGTGCCAAAATGAGTCTACTTTTTTGTTGGTTGTGTGGAGGCAGCTGCTACTTTTTTTCTTTTTCAAAAGGAACCACAAGGAAAAAAACTTTTATTTTATTTTATGGAATGGGCTGTATGAATGAATGGAAATACCTCGACACATCTTTCTGTTTTTTTTTTTGCATATTCAAAGAAAAAACTTATTTTGCCGTTCGAAAGAAACAAGGAATTTCCCTCCACTGATGTTTCATATTATCATCATTTCTTCTTTTGCTGGAATTTGAAATGAGACTTTATCACGAAGATTACTTCCCTTTCCATAAGTCTACTTACATATGTTGATACGCACTATATACCTCGTTCAACAAAAAGTTTCTTTTGAACATCTCTTCCTCGTTGCAAAACTAAAATCTCCACTGCTCAAATCATTATTAAATAGCTGTGATGAGTCTATCTTTTTTGTGGTTTTATTAGTCTGCTGCTCCTTGCTCACTAGATGCTATAAACATGTGGGGGAAACTTGAATTCCTTTTTATTACTCCTCAATATATTATTATACAGCGTTAATAGCCTTTTTGTACATTTAACGAACAAAAGTAGCATACTAACTAAAGTAATGTTGCTAAAGGGCTTTTTCTTCAAAACTTTAATAATGGCGGCGGGAAATAAGTGTAGTTGTACAATAGAATGAGTTTAATAAATGCGTAAGCCGATTACAACTGGAAATCTACACTCATATTTAACTATTATTATTATAGCAAAATAGCATTCTCACTCTGTCCCACTTGCATTCTCTCTCTCATTTTATTTTTAAAATTGAAACGACTCACTCATTCAAAGCGGAGTGACTCACAAAACAATGTTCGTTTTTCATTATCCAAGATTATTATTGTAACTTTGTAACTTGTTGAATTTTCAAAGGTGTCCTACCTAAATTAAAATGGCCTCACACAGGGCAGGTGAGAAGATTGTGGTGTTTGGTTGAATGATTTTTTTTATGGTGATGATGAAAATAAAGAGGAAAAAGACATTAATGGAGATAAAGGTGATTATGATGAAAAGGAAAAAAGGGACAAGCGGGGATAGCCCTCAATTACACATTTCTAACATTAATATATTTACGCATTCCACTTCTGGCGCTATTTTATGATTCATTTGGACGGGAACTGAAAAGGAGAAACTTCTTATTTTTCATTCATTCATATCTCAACGTATTACTACAATCACAACAATTGTAATTTTCATTATTATCTGCAATATGCATAATGACTCAACTCTGTGTGCCGGGGATGATGACGTGATGACAATGATGAGACTTTCGCAAGAAAGAAGAAGAAAAAGTGTCAACGGTCACCTGCCTTGCATGTCTGATAAAAGTAAAATAGTAGGACTATAATATGTAGGATTTGTAGAGAGGACAGGACAGAGGTGCTAATGAGATCTCCCTCTCTTTTTATTCCATTTTAATATTTTATTGTTATGTTATGATTATTCCAACAGCGTGTCGTGCACGCGTACTTACAAATTAGATAAAAAATTCAAGAAAAAAAAAATAATTAAATTTCTGCGAGCACGCACGTGCGCAGTGAGCTCTACACTTCCACACGACGGTAGTAGCAAACTTTGTAAAAAGTGGAAGTAAAACAATTAAAAAAAAAAGAATCATCATTTGCTTCTATCAGTCTCAACATGCTCATTATCGATGAGTGCCTTTCTAAAAGCAGAAATATGTAGACAGTCTAGCTTATTATTAACAGACACAATGTCATGCACAACCACTGGTTATAATATTAATTGCTAGAATAATAGTCAAATAAATAATGTGAAGAAAGAATAAAAAAAGATGATACACTGACTGGTAATGGAATGGATGGGCAGGTTACAAAAGGTAATATATTAAGCAGTACTAAAAAATTAAAAAGCATGTGGAATTGGGAAGTAGTTTAGTGTGTGCTTCTTGTTTGCATGGCATGGATCTTGTTGAAAAGTGATGCTTCCCTTAAAAGGGATAAGGTTTGGTCTCTTGAAAACCAAAAGACAAGTTCAAGTGCATCCCTGATTCATTCATATTATTATTTTATGGCTCATCTCTCCTGCTCTCGTACCTTTTCTCTGTTAGCTCTGCCTACCTCTCTGTGTTTACACGCATTTAATCAAGCAGCATCATCATTAACCCAGCAACAACATCAATCAAATCAAAAGGCTATTCAAATTAACTTGCATCCTGAATCTGAATACCAATAAAAAGAATAAGAGGTTACACTTTACATGCTCATTCAGTATCTCTCTCTCTCTATCTTGTCCACATTTTTTAATGCAAAATCGTTTGTCAAGAGGATTTTTAAGTATGAAGGTTACACTGCGCATGCTTGTCTTTTGTTTTTTCTTGTTTGTGCACATCTTTGTTTAAGTGGTCTTCATTTGAAGTTGGGGAGAAACGAGATATTTGCACAGCTTCATTTTATTTTTATGAAATATTCCTCATCACTCTTTATGCTTCTTTCACCATTTCACTTTGCCAAATGTGCAAAAATTAATTTGCATAAAAATATATTATAGTGTATTCACTTGTTGCATTGTAAGTAGGAGTATTTAAAAAGAGTGGAATGTATCATCGGCATCATCATTAATTTGTCGTAAGTTTTAACATAATCCTCTCCATTTCTTGTGTTTTTTGTGTGTATTGTGCTTTGTGCTGTAAACAGAAATGGGTTGGGACCAACTTTTTTCCCCTTGACAATGATGATGATGATGATGATATGTGTGATCATCATCGTCGTCACAGATCACAGAGACAAACAAGCTACTACGCATTTTTTTCTGGCAAAGATCAAAGATGTTGATTAAGACAAAATGATACACCTGTACACTGATCATTATCGCTATTATCGTTGCAAATAGGCAGTAAATGAATGATGATTATATGCTGTGATTGAATAGAATGAATGCTTTTTGGGTTGTGTTTGGTTTTTCCCCTTTTCTTTTGTTGCTTCTGTCATCACAAATGGAATACTAATGGGATGATGATGAGATGATTATGATGATGATGGGCATACGCTTTTATCTTTATTTTAATCATAATTATTTTGAGAGCTGATCTCACAGTTAACTATAGTGTGCCTGCTTATGTCACCTCGATAAAAATATGGACAGTTGGATTAATTATTATAATAGCTAACATCACTTTTTATTTATGTTCATTAGCTTTTCACAGGGTTCAATATTTCCTGAAAATCAGTAATATCAAATAGCTTTGTTATTATTTATTTATTGGTACAAAATTTTTATGTATTTATTGAAGGAAGTTTTTGTGAGGATATAAATTAATCTAAGAGAAGGAGGGAGAGGAGGATGAAGCTAATGACTCTCCCTTCCTCTTTTCACTTTTAATTTGTGTGTATTCACAACTTGTTGAGAACCCATTCGCTCGCTTTCTTTTTCTGCTGGCTTGATTGAAATGGAATAAAAATAATTGAAAGGGATAAAAGGAGAAATTGGTTGGTCAAAAAACATGACTACACGATCATTTGAGTATGCAATCAAAATCGATAATTACTACACCAATGCATGCTTCATAGCACATCTTATTATCTATCCAAATCAAAACAAGAGACGTACCTGATTATATACATCAATACAGGTGAGCTAAGCTTAAATATACTGCTTTATAGTAAGTTTCTATGAAATCATAGACCCCTAATTGACTAATTAGACCACCTCCCTCTTTTAACACAACAACTCAAGTTATATCTACAAGCTTGCAAGTTTGTTGGTGAAAAAGACAATTCTGTAAAAACGTTGAAATAGTCCAATTGTTCCCAACTAAAATTAGATGATTTTTGTAATTTTCTTTTAAAGTATGTCGAAATTCTGGACACTCCCACGCTCAACGACATTACATTTTGTGGTTTCAAAACTCAAACGGAAGTTAAAAACAAGTGAATTGTAGCAGACGACTGCTAATAAGAAAGTTTTGTGCACGCATTTTGATGTCCCCCCATACATTGCATGCAACAATACACGAGTCATTTGTGTCCTGCACACAATCAGTAAATGGGGGAAATCTCCCATTTGCCATGATCATTAAATGCACATGCTCTTTCTCTTATTACCTCACTCGCGCTTTCCCTTTTTTAATATTTAACAAATTGCTGTACGAATTACACTACGTGCAACTGTTTTAATAGTTTTTTGTTGTTCCAATAGTCTGAGGTTAGTTGGCTTGGAATAATAACTCCATTTGGCAAAGTTTTCACGTATAAAAAGTAACAACAATTTGCGCGTGTGCGCAACCGGAAAACAGGAAACCAAGCGTTTGAAAAGTGTAATTTTGCTGGTCACATTGGCTAATAA
>JAITYZ010004179.1:0-17342 GCA_027744595.1 Paronellides praefectus
TCGTAATAATAAGCTCATGGCTTCAGGACCCAATACCCGCGACATTTAGTCCATTGTGTAGCATAAAAGAATGCAACAAATATTGTTATTATAATGTTTTATTTTTATATGTTATATACAAAATTTGTGGAGGAGTAGTCGAGATAAGAATTATTTTAAAAAATAAAATGCCTTTGTGCAAGTTGACGCTTGACACATGTCAATTTTGTTTTTTTACTTAAAGCTTAAATTCAATGCAGAAAATTATGTTTTTCTTTTACAGTTGATTAATTCAATTATTATTTGCCTCGTTTTACAAATAACGTTTTTTTGTACAATTGAATAAAAAGCGGGGAGGTAGATGATTGACTTCTCATAACTGACAGAGTCGATTGTATTACATTGTTACTCTCCTTGCAACGGCACTTGTCAAAAGTTTAATCTGACGTTCACGAAATCGGCATGAGAAAAAAAACATTTCATTGTTTAATATTCATAAAATCGAAAAATGAAAACATCGCAATCCAATTTAGTATTAACCCAACTCATTAGTGTATAATATGATGCATCATTTACTGCTGAAAGATAATAGTAGTTTTATAAATACGTAATTTAGAACTGTAGTAAAGCTGAAAAACAATAGCAAACCAACAACTAATGGAATATATTAGTGCATCAATTTGCATATTAAAATGCTATTATTTGTTCGAAAGGCTGTGTGTAAACCTATTTAGCTGGTTTTCCAGATTGACCAATACTACCAACCATAAAATATATGAGCAAACGAAGAAAAGGAGCATTATTACAACTTAAAGAAAATTAAAGAAAACATGGAAAACAAAGTGGTGGTCATGCATAATGAGTAATAAATGAATGATAGAAAAAGTCCTTGACTAACTCAACGATTGACCTGAAATCAGAGATGTAATTACGATGGGTTGTAAAACTGGTATAATTTTAGTTTAGTTGGGCAATGCGTGAATGGATGAAGTGAGAAATCTCAAAAGTCAAAAGATGATAATGAGTTGGTTTAAAAGATGTTTGTGTAACAACTGACGAATAACACATCAAAAGTAGTAAAAGATGATGGTGATGTGATGATAAACACGAGTTTTGAAGGAAGAGACGAGGAAACAAATTTTAGAAATTAACCAAATTTTGTTGTAATAATTACTCTTTTAAATGCAATTAACAACTATATATTGTGCAAGACGCTATAGTAACAAGCGAAATAATAAGGTTGAGTGTGAATGGAAATTTGGGAAATACTATAAGAAAGTTGAATCTCTTACAACTCAAACTTGTTTATCTATTTTAAATGATTTGTTGTTTTTGTGTAAAAGAGTGTTGAACCCAGAAATAATCACATTATCTACAAATGTGTCTAACTTCCCAGTTCTTTCAACGTAGATAGCAAAAATGTGTGAATAAAACCACTTCGTTATAATACTTATGAAGGCGTTTATATCTCTGGTCTGAAGAACATCTTTAATGTCATGAGTTGTAGCAAATCAATTATCAATCTTAATGCGTCTATATGTATAAATTTACATTTAATTCTAAATAACATATGTGTTATACATGTTTAATCCGTGACACAATAAAAATTCCAACTCTCTTGTCCTTTTTAAAGATTGGCAGTTTTATAACTTAATTACGTTGGTTTTTTGTGAGAAACCATTTAAAGGTCACAAACAATGAGATAAGGTAACATTAATGTAATATAATAATGATGTCATGCGTGTAAGGGGTCTTTAGATTAATAGCAAGTGTCGGGCCTATGAAACAATAGGCCCTTTGTTTTAGAAGATGCCACACACGAGACAACAAAATGAGAAACCAGATTTCGACGAGAATTTTGGGCCTTCCCAGCATCTCAGTTCTCCTTGTTTTTGTTTTTATACAATAAATGTCACAACGCGAATATATTGTCCTGTATCTTCTGTCTACATATTATCATGTTGTAATTAATCCTATTACCCTCACCTTCAAAATGTCCTTGCTATAGCTGTAGAAAACACAAAAATTACACCGAGACGATATTAACATATATGTAGGTATTATCGTGTTGGGCTCAAATGAACTATTAAATATGTAGCGACCACTAAATAGCCACAATGTGATTTTAGCATCGGATTTTTAAAATATATACCTATATATAATATGAAAGCTACAGGCTTATCTGTGAAAATATTTAATTCAAAAGGACAAAAAAATAATATTGTAATATTGCCACAATCATTTTTATCTCACTCAGCACGTGTTCCTAATATTTAATCATCATCATCATCACGTACAATTGAACAAAAATGAAAGGCAATTCTTCCACATTAGTTGAAAGTTGGCTTGTCACGTCATATCCGTCAAAAAATCATTGTTGCACATTGTCTAAATTTAACAAAATTATTATTAATGTTTGTTCCATTGCATTATACATATATGTGCATTATATACAGTAACAATAAAAATCACAAGATGCTGTTCTGTGTGACCGAGACTTACTTTTGGGCTAGATATAAGTAGATGAAAACGATTATGGTTATGCCATGTCAGCCATGTATGTATAGCATATTATGTTTATTATGGGACTTAATAATAAAAACATGATTTAATCTTATTTCAATTGGAGAGTGTTGAAGATAAAACAATTTCACTGTCCCTTCAACGCGACATAGCAGAGACCGGTTCACTTGGCCAATGCCCAAGAAAACATTTTTTTTCTGATCTAATCTAGCCCCAAAATACCCAACCCAATTTCAATATTCTGTCCTGAAACCTCAAATAGCTCTTATTTTACTTTTTTGCTATCAACCAAAAATGTCTCTCATACGACACGATAAACATAAATACAACAAAAACTGGACTTTTCTATTATCACAATTGAGCTCTTTTGTGGACTGTGGACACATTGAATATTACATTTTTGGGCTTGCCCTGTCCTTGTTGATGCTGTTTCACAAGAAATTTTCACTTTGCATAAAAATACAAATAGAGTGCATAAAAATCATTCAGCTAGCTCAACGTTTTAAGGATTTATTTTTTCCACACTTTCCAGAATAAATATAAGAGTCATGTTACAATGTAGGGCTGTTTATTATTAAACATATCCTGATCTTAAGTTGATCCTTAGAATATTTAGTTAACAAATCTTGTAAAAATTTGGTCTGAAAACTCTCTAGATATGTAAAAGAACAAGGAACCCCTCACGAACTCGCCTTGAGACGAAAAAAGGGTTGAAGAAAAAAAAGGTTGCAATTCACTCGGTGAACGAGTGAAGTAACAAACTACAAAAAAGCTATTGTTCATGTGAGTTTTTCCAAAAAAAATAAAATAAAATCTACTGCTTTACCATTTACCATTACAAGGCATAAAAGAGTTAAAAGATCTTTTTTCCTTCGAAAGAGATTTGGATTTTTTTCAGAGGACATCTGCAGTAGCCTTGCATAGCAGTGGGAGGGAGTTTACGTTTTTTCCATGTTCAGCTTTGCATTAAAATTACAACTATTATTCCTTCCACTTTAACCACGCAAAGTCCTTGGGTATGAAAAAAACAAGATTTTTTTCCTCTGAAAGTAAAAGGCCTAAAATTATTGAATGCCTTGTCCTGAATAAAGAATACATCTATGTTTGATGATGTGTGTAGTAGGCTGTAGGTATGATAATGAATGATAGTAAATGTTGTATTATGTATTGTTACTTTATATGCGGGTGTGTTGACTCTGATGGAAAAATTGAAATGTGGAAACGTAAATATTTTGTAAAAGATACTTGAAGGTGAGTAATTATCAATTAAAGTAAAGTTGTTCACCTTCAATTTGAAAATTCATATTCAGAGATTGAAAGTGTAAATGAATAATCATGCCCTTGGTATACTGATATAATTGATTACATAATTTAATATTTTATTCAAAATTCATTTGAAATTAAAGTACCATTTTTTGAAATGTACACATAATACAAGTAAACATTGTCATTTACGCAGGCTATTATCCGGCGGTTTATTATTGTCCTTGCCCATCCATGATAGGATAACTTATGGTTTAAATTATTTGCATAAGGAATCAAACGAGCATACATACCTATAGGTTATGTATTTTAATATTATATTGATATTTAATAAGATAAATTAATTAGCTAATTAGGTACCTTACATAAATATAAGTAGGTATATTGACTAGAAGTATTTAATTTAATAAACATAGGAAAACATGTATTATTGGAAAAACTGGAAAGTTATAAGGAACGGGACATAAGGAATAATTAATACGCTCAGATCTACACATTTTCACAAGACTGAATGATTCATACGATTTCTCTACGAGATTGTGGACTACTACGTGGGTATGTACTATTTGTTTGCGTTTTCATGATTTAAAACCGAACACTGTGGATGTTTTGTTTTTCTACGATTGTGGTGGTGATCTAAACTCTCCATGCTCTTCGTCCCATTTACGAAGGAACTCTTCCACGTCTGCGTGGCCAAACTTGACTGCATCATCTATAGGCAAGTGTCCCCAACTACAAAAAGGAAAATTCATGAATTGGTTAGCTGCAATGTCCATTAGATGAAAATATTGTTGGGAGATTGATGAATACTTACCGATCCCTTGGTGTATGAGAAACTTTACAATGACGAAGCAAGTACTCAACGCACTCCATGTGGCCTTCTGCGGATGCTAAGTGGACAGCTGTCCTGCCATCATAATCCATTGCACTCATGTCCATTCCAGAAAGATGAAGTCTTCGCATGGAGGTAACGTCGCCAGATGCGGCAGCAAATAACAGGTTGACAATATTTAGTCCCTTGGTTTCGTAGCGATGTCGGCGGGGGTCAATCTTGTGGGAAGCGTGGCGCAGATTGTCATATTTGTGGAAATTGAAGACCTCAACTAGTTCCTGAAACGATGGTAAATATAGTAATGCAATTCAAAACATTTCGTAATAAACAAAAACCACAGTAATTGTCATTACTTTTAATTGGCGATACTAACCCAAACGCTGCATATCAACAAATAGAAATATATAAATTACAACACGTAATGGAAATTTCAAGTTATACTTAAATACTTTGTACCTAATCTACCAAATATGTACACACCTTGAAATATTGTAGGGTGTAATCAAATTTTTCTGCTAACGTTAACTCAGGTCGAACCATAGATTTTAAAAGTGAAATGACAATGATGGCACCAGCGTTGACCATGGGATTATGAGGCTTCTCTAAAAATTACCATACAATCAAAATAGTGAGATAATTGATAATATAATATTTTTTTATTATAACTAATAAGTATCTTACTATTGTAATCCAAAACAAGTTCATTGAACATTCTTCCACTAGGCTCCTGACCCACATATTGGTGAACTGTTTCCTCGCCCAGCTCATTAAGGGCGATGGCATATGTCAGAGGCTTAGAACACGATTGAAGTGTAAACGGAATTGTCGTGTCTCCAATAGAATGGCGTTGACCATCAATTGTGCAAATGGAAACACCCCAGTAGTTTGGATTCACTCTGGCCAATTGAGGAATATACGATGCGACTTTTCCACCTGAGACCTTCTTGCATTTGTCGTACATGTCTTCGATATGTTTGCAGAAATGTTGGAATTCGGGAACTGAAATAATAAATGTACAAAGTCTCATTCGTTAAAATAAATGGTTTAATATTTTTTGTTGTGAATTTTCAAATTAAGCTTACTAATGAACTGTTTACGAAACGCTCTAGAAATCAGGACAATATTATCTGCAATAACTTTCTTGAAGTCTGCTCTATTTAACCGCAAAGTTTCTACTGAACCAATGGTTCTCCTGGGAAATTGAACTTCCTGCTCCCGGTGGACTTGCTTTAAGTTTTCAAAGAGTTCAGTCAGACGAGGGTCAGTTCGTCGTAGCCCAGTTCGTTCCAGGGCCTGTATAAAATTAAATATTTTCAGTACAAAGATATGCTGACAAAAGGAAAAAGTTTGGTCTTTTCACTTACGCCAAGGAAGTTTCCCACCAATGCCACTTCCTCGTCCTTCTCCGTGAACATGTCAAAAAGAAGATCGTCCACATTGCGATGAACTTGGTGGGGGTCCCTGATAAATTTTAAGAAAGATAATAATAAAATTCCATGAAATTAGCGTAATAATTATCCCAATTTAAAAATATGCCCAAATGCGAAGCCTAAAAATTTCCCTACATTTCGCTCCCACTACTACAGTATTACTCACTGTGGCTCCGCAGTTTTCATGTGACGGAAGACCTTAGATGGTGCCATTGAATTTTTCCGAGCTGTTCTTGCAAACATGCTCTGAGGAACATCAGAAGCGCTATCAGTATCACTTTCATCCCCCTCATCATCATCATCGTCGTTTCCCGTTTGGAACGATATTGTTTTCCGAATTGATCTCGACTTCATCTTAATATTTGACTTTGGCTGTTTCTCAGAGTCATCATGATCAACTGGTTTCCCATTAATCAATATTGTTTCCATTTCCGCTGTTGCTGATTCAATCCAATTGGCGGACGCAATGCTCACATTCTTATCATTGGATGTATTGCGATGATTGTGTTTTCTCTTTGGAATAGATGGAATTGTAGAGGATTCCTCACCACTTCCACTTTGACTATGGGGGCTCTCTAGAGAAGATAAATCTTGCCAGTGTACCTCCATTTCTTCACTTTTCAAACTTCCTTCAGATATCTCAGAAATTGTAAGACTTGGTCTGAAATGTCTGTTATTGGGGGTTTCCCTTGACTCTGTTGCTGACCAATTCAGTGAATCGTTGGAGTTGACTGTAAGATTTTCTTTGTGGCTACTTTCCAGCTGGTGAAGGTCATTTAATGAGTGGGATTGGGAATTGCGTTTTCGGGGGCGGCGAGGAATATATTTTTCATAAATATTATGAACGGACGTACCAAGCACGTTTAATGCATCGTACACACTTTTGACTCTTCGTGGGGGCTTGCCATTATGAGGATGACCATGAGGAGAATGATCATGCTGGGAATTATTTATGCTGGCATTGCTACTACTGTGCTCGGCTTTTCCAAACTTCATGATGGTCGTCAAATGGAGTATAATATTCTGAATTAATTAGCACTGTCGTGCTAAACTCACTTTTAAATGTTTTAACTTGCGTCACTGTCTGGCATTTGCTAACTTTTGGGGCGATGTGCAAAATATAGCTTTTGTCTATCACTACTGCCTCTGCAGTTTATTTCAATTTGTCGACTAAATGTTTAATTTGCCTACCTGGCAGCTTCAATTGATGACTGAGACGCTGCAGCCTGAAACTCCTTCACTATATCACTTGTGGTCTGATCCTTGCTTTTAGAGGAGGACGAGAACAACGCTCTTGGGACTGTATATATTGGCTCCTGAATTGAAATTGGCTCCTGAGACAAAAGAAAAACCGAGAAAAATATGAACACTTACGCAACAAATTTGATTACATTTCACAATAAATTAGCAAAGAAAAGTGTAATACGTAAAACGAAATAAATTAACAATGATATTATCATTATTTAAGCGATTATGTAGTTTAAAAAAAAGTAAATAACAAGCGACCTGCACACCCTGTTCATCATTGTCCGCTGGGTCTACCCGAATTATAATGTTCATTTTTTACTGTATTTTGCGTTGTGGCAAGAGATTCCAAAAGGGATTTGACTTTATATTCTGTTATTGTCCAAATATTTATAGTGCAAAAAATATTAAATGTATAAATTTAAAAGCTGTTGCTTTGTTGATTTTACACAATTATCTTGATAAATAAACATGAATAAGCAAATCACGTCATTGTTCACAGAGTATAAAAACAAAGTTTAAACTTGACAAAGATTGCTTTGTTGCGACGATTCTATTTGTAACAACTTTAAAACCAAAAGAATACTATTGAATCATTATCTTTGTTTAAAACCCAAGCAGACAAGCAAAATAATATTTACATTTTAACGTTACGAGCAAATTTTCTTATGTAGTCACCTAATCAGTCATTTAAATTCAGGTAATTTCGTATTACACAATTACACAACATATCACACAAGCATTTCATTTCAATATTCAATAATATTTGTTTGCTTATTTAAAAAAAAGACTACATTAATATGTATGTATTATTGCCTATCTAGTTTCTATCTGTAGTAAGATTATGTTTGTATAGGGACAAATTTTGATAATCGACGCATTTAATATTATTTAATTATAATTATGCACCAAAACTTGGTAGAATTTTTATACAATTACTATTTTCATGGTAGGCAAACTTTTTACCAAATGAGTTGAGTTGTGGTGGCAGAGAAACCTGAATACAGATTCATACACTCTTTAAATTAAATTCCATTATCTAATGGAAAATAGTATTTGTCTGCCTTGTACCTACAATACATAATCCGACTAAAATATATTCACATGAATGATGAATCTGTATAAAATGGCTCTTAACGCTTTCCTACTTATTATTTTAGTTACATATATATCGTCTTATACGGTTTAAAATTACACGTGGTTTACCACCTCAGAAAAACTCTTGCCAACTAGCATAAGATTTTTTTAAAGGAAAATTTAATATTGATCTTTGGTATATCTTTTAAACCAACTATGCGCCTATACCAACTCAAGTTAGCTTTTACTAATATGTAATTGTTAATGTTAACATATATATCACTGACGACGGTTAAAAAACTGTAGTCTGCTTTTCGGCAGATGATTCCATCCTTTACTGCGTAGTAGTAGAGGTGACCTGCTGATTAGGAATTCATTTATTCATGCCTAAAAAACGATTGATTTTCTTTACTTCACATAAATATTAACTCGCTTAACTGTAAAGTACCAGTTTACATGCAAACCTATCATAACATTACACGTGTCAATTTTTCCCTTCTACGATTTTAAAATAATTGTCTGCAAACACCAAGCCCCCAAATTTTAGCCATTCGGTTCATTTGAAAGCTAAGCCAAGCCCTCGCGTACTACACCCAACTATTAAAGCCACCTCTTTCTCAACCTCATAAAAACTAACAACACAACAACAATGTTATATCTACATAATAATTAACGTACATGTTGGGTTGTTGATGAAAGAGGAAGAATTCGATGATACACTATTGCAGTGCTGCTGAAATGTTTAATTATGCCAGTATACGAAGAACATATAGCAGCCTTTTTACAGTGACAGCGAAGGTAATAAGCATGTTCCCCAGCATTTGACCGTTTCAGAAGATAAAGCTGTCGTATTGCCCCTTTCGAAAGCATGCTGATTAGTTGATAGTGGAGACGTAGATGTGACTCTCTCCACCACCAGAAAGATGATTATATAATTACTGGTAAAAACAGAGATGACGAGGCCAGAAAAGATCAAAGAAGATAGACGGAGAAGTACCAATAATAACTAGTCACCAGCAGCAGAAGATCTACCACAACGGTTAGTTGTAGCATGCACAACCTGCCGTTATTGTTGATGAGCAAGTTCAAATTACATACTCACAAGAGTTGTCCTTCATAAATTCCTGTTGCTCTGTCAAACGTTGTAATTGGTCATCGTCTTTTCACCTTATTCCTCTAGCTGCCATTAATTCTGAAAAACAAAAATCCCCAACAACTTCAGTTAATACCCGAATTATCATCACACCGTTGACCGTATCGTATAATAATCCATTCTGTTATAAATGCACAGATATCGTAACAATTAATTATCGTTCAGAGAACATTTCAACAAAAGACACGCTACCTATTTTCCCAAAATTGATCTCATCTAAAGGGAATGTACTTGAAACTAATAATAATTATACTGCGCACATAAGTCAGGATTAGGACACCACACTCAATACATACTACAAAAACTAGTCTTTTACAATTTACAAATACTGAAATAGTTACTTACAAAATTTAAAAACGGCTAAAAATTATAGTTTAAAACTAATCAAAGATAACAAACAAACACTCCTCAAACCAATTACATAATTATTGCAATTCACTTAAAGATTTATAGATAATTTAATCATTAATTATATCAAAATGTAAACACGTACGTTGAAAATGTATCTCAGAATGAGATATTTGTAACAAAAAGTCGTAAATCCATTCCGTACAAAAACAACAAAACAAGTTTATTTATAGAAATTTTTGCTGAACCAGAAAAAGTGTTTTTTTTATTTCATGCACCTTTTGTACTCAACCATGCATTTTGCATGGATAATATTATTATCTGATATGCTTTCACTTCCGCCCATACAATAACATTCACTTTCACCAGATCTTCGCGATCTTTTTTGGGGCACTTGGGAAACTCTATGACTGTTCATAATCGCATGTAAGCATGCATGCATGCGTTTACTTTTACTCTTTGTTGCATTGCATTGTGGTGTTTACTTTTACGTTCTTTCTTATTGGCGAACACAGAAAGTTTTGCATAGTTCTTTATGCTAATTTATGATAATCAAGTGCTTATCAGTGCCATTACATCCATAATCTAAAATTTAAGATACAAATCAAATACTGATGCGTATAGAATAGTATTATGTCCAAGCTACCATTAGATTAGGATACTCAAAAAGTATCAGCGAAAACAAATAGCACAGCGGAAATGCTACAAGTTTGATTGGCAAGCGAAAGAACGCAGCATCAGTCAGTACCAACCAAGTTTTCTGTTACTTTTTTAAATGAACAAAGAACATGAATTTGACTATTTGACATCATTTACTTAAAAGTTACATCGTCATGATCTTATTCATGCTTGATATTTTTGTCGTCGTCTGATACCGAAAATTCCTACAGTCTTAAAATACCTAACCAAATTACCCTTTTTACATACATAGTGCGCGTACTTTCGTTTGATATTTTACCGAAAAATTCAATAAGAAACATAATAATGTCATATTTCTTATCTCTTTTCCTGGAATCTTGTAACAATGTAATCTTATCTCATCCATCCAAGCCAATCTACTAAAGCATGAAAGAACATTTTGTTATTTTACAAAGGACAACAGAACAGCAATGTCAATATAGCTAAAGGAGTAGATGGATCGCCTTTAGGCAATAACAATAATAGTTTTTGAGTCGAACAAACTTTCGTGAGGGTAACAAAAACTTTTTCGCATTTTTTTTCTTCTTCTCATCCATCCAACCAAGCACAAATACAACATGTTTTACCACTCTTTAGGAAAAGCGATAAAAAAGCGATTTTTTCAGTATACCCACCTATGTATGTATGCACGTTTATATCAAGTTTCTTGCGTTTGCCATTCAAACCATCTCAACTATGAACTTACCAACACTTTCTTTTTACATTTTCAAGTGACCGACTTTTGCTTGGCTCCTTTTCGCCCTTGTTAAATATAAGTCCTCTTTGTCTGTCCTGTCTTCTTGCTCAGCCAACACAGACAGTCCAGAGTCCAGGCTGGTTTAACACTTTATACATGCTCTTTACTGAATCTCTCTCTCTCTCTTATCTATTTTCTCGCATCAGCCAGCCGGCGAGGCAACATGGGTTAAAGAAACCCAAAACTTTCGTGTGGACGACACGCAGACACAAAGAGAAAAACTGTTTGTGTGTGTGTGAGCTAACAAGCATTTATTCACGATAATAGCCCCGGGTGCCAAAATAACTGCGACACTAGCACTGCTGCTACATATCTATAACCTACAAACGTTACATTGCTACTTTTCTTTCCAAAATAAAAAAAAGAGAAAGAAAAGTAGCAGCACCAACAATGAAGATAATCCCAAGCAAGAAAACAATACTTGTAAAATATACATAACCAAACATGCATATCCATCCAAGAAAAAAACACTATTCCATTTCCATTATGTCGATAAGCTTATTGTCTGGTGGTTGTGTACGTCTGTAGCAGTAGTGGTAGGGGAAAAAGTAAAATATTTTCTAGAAGAATGCAATATTGTACAGCAATATATTTTACTTTTCGCATGTGAGGACTTGGAAAGAAAATGGGTACAGAAAATATACACAAAACATTCATTCCAACAATGTTATTGCCAGCAATCCCTTTTCCTCCTGTTTTCCAACAATTTTGTGAATTCATTTTCACGCGAAATTTGTTTGTCCCAGAAAAGAAACGAGCAATTCCAAAACAAAACCATCATATCATCAGAGAAACAACATATCTTGTCGTGTGAACCTTGGTCGTTGGATTTTCAGCTTTTCTGTCTCGCTATTTTCTCATTTCACAATATTAGACTATACTGCCTTTTTCTCTTAGTATTTGACTTGACTACCACCTCATCGTTTTCATTTCATGTGTGTGTGTGTCTTCTGAATAACTCTCAATCCTTAGAATGTGCTTACTGTATAGAATCGTGAAACTCTCAGTTTGATTTATGTCCCCCCTTTAGATGGATGATGACGTGTGCGTCCTAAAACCGGAAACTAGACAAGTAACGGCCCTGCCATAAAGGAAATAATAGAGCATCTATGTAGTCATGTGTAGTGGTCGCTGTAGCACTGCTGGTGTATAAACTTCAAACAGCTTTTCTCTTTCCAACCAACAAGAATATGATGATGATAAAGATATACGATGTTTGAAATGAAATGAGTGCCTTTCTACTTGAATCCTTGTTTCCCAGTTCTCAGCTTCCACTTCATCCCACAAAAGTTTTCCTCTTTTCTAGTGTACGTGTAAGTACTTTAGTAGTAAACTAAAATGCCTAACTATCAAATCAAATCATCATCAGCATCATCGTCATTGCCATCCATTTCCATGCTTCTGTTCTGATCTGATTGTGAAGTAGAAGAATTAGCTTGCTAGCATTCTATTGATCATTAACTGTGATACGTATAGGTAGGTGCTTCTTCCATCGTTTGAAAAATGATGAAACATTCAGCAATACAGAATCTGTATTACAATTTGTATATGATTTTTTGGGTTGACATGTTGACTTGACTTGACTTGACAAACCTTTCAATGACAGGAGTCTGCGAAAGCAGCAGTTTCATTTTAACAACCAGCAGAAAAAAAACTTTTCCCATAGAATCTCTACCCATCTTCGAATCGTATCCCATCTCGTAGAAGCTGTAGAAGCATCCTTTACTATTCCCCTGAATGATCATCAACAACATCTTGCTGGCACACTTGAATTACTTGAACGGTTGTGTGGGGAAAAAGTTTACTTTGGTCTCTTTTCTAGTTTTGGTTTGATTTCCGCCAACTGCAAAAAGTAACCTAAAATACATACCAGCAGCAGCTACAAAAAAACCCGAACCAGACGTACATTCGTAAACACATGCCATCATCATCTACTTTTACTATCCACAAAACATATCAATGACTTGTCGTACTAGTAGCTTCTTTCTTTCTTTAGTTCATTCCAATTTTCCAAGGTGCGGTGTACAGAATCTCATTGCAAAATCGCATGACATTATCAGTTCAATGCATTTGAACGAGTCACGAGTCTTTTTTGGATTTTGTTGTGTGCAGTCTTGTGTTGTGTCTTTGAGTATGTCGTGTGTTGTCAGAGGAGAAAAAAAAGTTATTTTCTCCTGAACACCAAAAAGAACGAAACAACTTTTACTTCTTTTCATTTTCCAATCCTTCTATAATAATAATAAAAGAACCACCGCCATTTCAAAAAAGACGAAACTATTTTTTTTTGTATCGGACAACATGCCGTTACCGTACATATAAAAGCATGAAGACGACGATCATGGTGGTTGTAGAGAACACGCGGGGTGGATATGATGGTGACTGTGGCAGAGCAGAGGTGGAGGAGGAACGTAGTAGATAACAACAAAAGCACTCAACCAAAGTTTATGTGGTACATACTTTTAGACTTGGAGTACAGCAGACACATGGCATTTTTTTGTTATGAATCCAATATACTCCTTTTGCTGTGACTCTAAACATTGTAGTTTTTTGTGTTACACTGGCTGAACTATTCATGTGACTTTTGGCAATCATTCTGCCATCCTCACTACTTCCTACTCCCACATAACTCTGTACAGCCAACAACCAAGAAAAAACCCAACCCAACTAAAACTCTCTTAACTCAACATTCTCTCTCTCTCTCTCTCTCTTCCCACTGATTATATTTTTCTGGATTGCTTTTTTCTTGTCGTTTTCCTTCTTCTTTACAACAACAAGTCTTATACTCTTCCATTTTTTTTATTTCCACAAGGGAAAAATCTCAAGTTCTCTGGTTATGGGATAATGTGTAGTATAGTACATTGTATATTATTTATGTAACGTATAAAAAAATAAACTAGATATTACTTTAGCGGACAGATTTACAGCGTCACCATTTATTATTTTTTCCCATTTCGCCTTTCAAATCAGCATGCAATCAACTGTAAATTTGATTCTTGAGTTAGAAAAGAAGGGAAATGGTTTAAAATGGAATATATGCCATTCAAAAGTGACTAGGAAAAAAAGTAACTAAGAAAAGTTTGTTTTACATGCAAAAAAAGTTTACATAATGTAAGTATCTAGTAATAATAATTTCATTTCACACATGTCATTCCCAATTTCACCTTGGTTGAATGAGTTTAACAAAAGTACAAGACACGATATGCATAAAAACACAATCAAATCACACAGAAAATGTATTAGGTAGGTTTATAATGTAGGTATATCTTTTGTATATCTTTTGAATAATTTTTTCCCCTTAAATACCTACCTTTCTTTCTTGTACATTTCTCTTTTTGGCATACATAAGTTTTCCTATACCGCCATTCTCATCATCATCATCATCATCATCATCTCACTCATGTAAATTTATTCACCTGCAGATCTCTCAATTTCTGGGATGATGAAATAAAGCTGGCATTTTTACTTTACAAACGAAATTATGGTTCTACCAAAGATTTATGTACATTCTATTCAGAATATTATTGTAGACCTACTACTATTTGTATATCTACTCTTGCTGATTATGCCATAATGAACATTCCCTTTCTCTATCTGACATCAATGCCCACATTCAACATTCACCACAGCCTGATATCTGAGTTCGATTAGGCATGTCTTTGCAACACAAACAGAGAAAGTCAAAGAAAAAGGATAAAAAGAATCTTGAAAATTATGTTTGTCTTGATGATGAAGCTTGCAGACTTTATGGAATAGCATAAAGCTTTGATATATGATGATAAAATGACTTGGATGATGGCATATGATCATGTTCATGATCATGATCATCAAGTAGTATCAAGATCGTGACGATGATACTGATACTGATATGTTAGCTCTTGATTGTTTCGGCAAAGTTCGGTTTGAGTGGAGAAACATTTTTTGTCCTTATATCTATCTATCTATTAAATTATATATTTGATCTATTGCGAATATTTGAGTATTGAGCATGTGTGTGTACGTCTTTGATTTTATTTACAGTAATATAAAATATGTATAACTACATGAAAATATGGCCATGATGTTATTAGTAAAAAAGGGCTTCTAGTTGTGACGGCGGCGGTTTCAACAATTGCAGTTGGCAGTGGAGATGATGCTTGTTTCCAATCCAAAAAAAAGGACGACAGGAAATACCCACGGCACTGCTGTTGTACTCCATGACTAGATAGTCGATGAGACTCATACATATTTTTATTGCTTTTTTTATGTTTATGTATATATATGTGTGTGTGTGCTCTGTTTGGTAGTCAGGTGTGCGTAAAAGCTTTAACGAACAAAATCCCTGTTTTCTCTCTTCTTTCCTATCCTTCAACCCATCTCTCTTTTTTCTTTTCCAGGCTGCCTTTACTTCTGTTCTGTTTTGTCGAGAGTTGTACTTGTTCTTTTTGTTTCTAACAAAAAAAACTTTGCTACAAGAAAAAATTTGCCAGGAAGATAAGAGCAAGTTGTAAAGAGTGAGCATGCATGCATGGTACATGCACACTATTACCGAAGAGTCGAGAAGAGAAAAAGACAGCAGTGGAGAAACAGGGAAGAGAGGGAAGAAGGATGCCTGTTTGCTTGACTGACCAAGCGAACTCAAGTGTGAGGATACAAAAAAAGAGGGACATACAGACAAAAGAAGAAAGATGGATAGATAGAAGAATAAGAAGAAAATGGATTAAATATATAAATGAATGAATAATATGTGTGTGGTGTGATGCAGTAGTTGGTGAAGGCAGCATCAGCATCCTGTATACTGTAAAGAAGTAAAAAACAAGTCAAAGAGTTAAGTGTCTCTACTCAACGTCATCGTATCAGCTTAGAGCAAGTCAGGTGCTGACATCAAAAGAAGAAAAAGACGGGAAAAGTGCAGAGTAAACCAAAGAGGTAAAAAGGGAGTATGAGGTGGAGAGAGGGAGAAATGATCATTTCACGTGAAAATACAGTACGTGAGTAAGATGGAGATGGAAAAACAGAAGACTACTTTTGCTAAAGAAAAGAGAAAGAAAGTGAGCAAGTATTACTAAATAGCATCCGGGTCTCCTGGTTTACCATTCAGTCAGATGCCGAACCGCAGTGCCAAACAATAACGAAGGCTATTTACCAGCAATACTACTACTCCATACCTTGTTGAAGGAAAGAATACATGGATGAGAAGTGCTCTTGTCCCAGTTGTCCCCCACCCCTCCCCAAAAATAATACGTTTATTGGCTTGATATGTTTGGTTGGTGCTATATTTTTCTTGTGTGATGCTACACGTCTACCACTGAGCCTATTTTAATGTGAAATATATGTTGTTAGCCAGAAGCTCCGAGATGGGATGAGATCAAGTTGGCGTTTATTTTTCTCGAAAGAATAAGAAAGTGGAAAGAAAATAATATCCGCTTTTGCTCTTTCAACCCTTTATACATTCAACCTTGTCGTCTCTTACGTCTACACTGAATGAATAAGAATTTTTTTGCTGGTGCTGCTAATAAAAAAGGTCGAAGGTCATATGCAAGTTAGAAGTATGGTGTAAAGCAAACAGTCTAACTATTAATGTGGAAAAAACCAAATGTATGTGGTTCTACAAAGCACGTGATTATAGGTCTAAAGAGTTGTGCTTAAATAATGTACATTCAATCAAAATATATGATGAGGATGTCGAGTTTGTTACTAGTTTTAAATACCTTGGTATTATTATTGACCATTGTTTAAGCTACAAGGCACATTTTGCTCATGTTGAAAATAAGATGAATGCTGCGTTAAGCAGAATGTATACTTTGAGAAGATTAATGAGCGAAAATGTTGTGAAAATATTTTTATCTTCTTTTGTAATTTCAATTATTGATTATGGATTAGTCGTTTGGTGTGTACAGACGAATGATGAAATTAATAAATTACAGAGAAAGATAAGTAGATTTTTAACTACGTTCTTCTACAGGAATTTTTTCAAAGGGAAACAGAAAGTGTTAAAAAATAATTTATCTATTAATGAACTATACGATAAGGTAGATTTGTTGACCATAGTTGAACGACGTTTGCTGATGCTCTGCAAAT
>JAITYZ010004180.1:0-23739 GCA_027744595.1 Paronellides praefectus
AAAATCGCTACAAAAAGTACAAACATGAAGCCATAAAATGAGTAGACAAAGACGCTGAATAATAACCTTGATACCATGTAACAAGTGGCATGTCTGCATTTTTTTACCTGTTATTCTTATCCTATCATCTAAAATCTGTCCTCCAGGTAGTCCCAAACCCATAGTAAGAAATTTTAATACACGATGATTTATTCCATCTTCACCACCGTGCCGTGTACGCACAATTCTTCGTTGATGGCGTATATAATATTACTGGTGGTGTGGGTTAAGGGAACAACACAAGATGGGTTATGTAACATGTACCTAACCACAAAACAAACAAACCTGATTCCTCGTGTATGGTCATTTTTTGTAAAGATTATCTAAGTTGCCTTCCCAAATAGCATATTTTTTATACGTCTGCAATTGTCCAGGGAGTTTATCCATGAAAAGTAAATGGGAGCTGGTCGTAAGCATTTTGCTTCTTGATAACTTGTTCATGTTTATAAATATGAGAACTTCTCATTGAGAAGCCAACCAAGCTGATTTTGATGTGAACCAGGTGTGTTACATATTAATATTTATACATGGGTTCATATATATAGGTGACTAAACGAGTCAGGTGTATCGCTTTTCTGCATTTTCCATGCGTAAATACATGTGCATTTACCAAGATCATGATGTTGATTTCATGATGCACTGTTGTGATTGATCAGACTACAAAGTTGTTGCCTTACTATGTCTTCCTACCTTTTTTGCCTTCGATTAGATTTTTGTCCTCCTTCACCATTTGACCATTTCCTCCTACTTTAATTTGTAAAATTTAATTTCTGTTTTGTTCTTTTGAAAAAATAAAAAAATACGAGTAATATAGGATGGATATAAGCTTGATATTTAGTCAAGTCATTAACAATGAAATATTACATTTATGATAAATGATTTATCTGGGGACGCTGCTGTGTTGGTAGTGCAGTGATTTGGTTTGTTGAGAGTTGAGGCAGAGTCAGTGTAGGTAGATTAGATAGGCAAAATATTACAGTCAGTCAATCAACAAAGTAACTAGAATGGCGGACCCAACGCTTCAAACGTTTTGCTGCATACAGTCAAATATGACCCGTCCTGGGGCGGATGCTATTGTCAGATTTCGATCAGGCCCTTACAATGTCGTGTGTATTGTGTTCTCCATATTTGGAATTCTTGGTGCCATTTATCAGGTAATCTTAAAGTGCAACAAGCAAACAAGCAACTACCTAAAGTTCCTTTTGTTATACTTAAACAGATTTAATTTACCATTTGATTGCATATTTGCAGATATTACCAAGGGAGTCCTACCAGTCAATTGTAGTTAGAAAACCCACAAATTCGTCGTTACGAGGGCGCTACATAATAATGTGGTTGGCCACAGCAGATCTTCTCGCATCCTCAGCAGTTCTGATCAGATCAGTGTCGTGGATTATAGGGAAAACTATTATTATGTCAGCTTCACTGGATACCTACTTTTGTGCTGTTTCCTCAGTAAGTTGAATTTCTAGCTTATTTTAACATACAAGTGTATACAAGTATATACAATTTACGGCTTTCCCATTTCTATTTTAATTACCTATGCTTTCTTAAAACAACTCATCATCACGCAGGCTTGGATTCAATATTTCTACACTGCCACCTGCCTCTGGACTTTGATGTATGCCATAGATGTATTCAAAGTAGTGAATGAAGACCAGGGAATGCCCAAGTTGTACCACTCTATTGCTTGGGGTATTCCAGCAGCACTTTGCATTGTTGGACTCACTATTCTTTACTATCCGGATATGAAGTTAGTTAATATTTCAAATGCCTAATTACAGTAAATAATAATATATCAGTTGGTTTCCATTCATAGAAAATAATTGAAATTGTTACAGTTGTCACGCTATGGGTTCCAGTGCGTTCACCAGAATCTTACCAAACTACTTGTTCACTTATTTGCCAATCATCATGGTTATGATTGTTAACCCCATTCTATACTGGAGAACGGCCGTCAAAGCAGAAGAAATGGTTGTTTCCGTCTCTGGTCGTTTTACACATACCGAACGCCGTCACTTGCGAAGTTTAAAGCGAAATGGGGAGACAGCAAAACTTACGTTGTATTCCCATGGACAAAACGATCCATGGATCCAAAGAAAAGTCTGCAGGAAAGTGATCAGGGCGAAACAAACTACATTTTGGACTCGGACAGTCCCTCACCAAATGGTCGGGAGAATAGCAGCTTTGAGGAGAGTATCAAATCCCTTACTACGTTCCCTGGTTACGGAACTTTGTGATGATTTTGTCATCATGAGATTTTTTTGTTCTGAAAATAAGATGTATATTTTCAATGAGATTCAGGGTATATTATAATATTATGTAACTCAAACAGGGTATATTTCCATGTAAACAGGGTATGTCTACATTTATGGATGGGAGTTTCAACGACGATGAATATAGCTAATTAATTACTGCCGATTTTGACTCAAACTTGTTATAAATATTATGCATCTCGATAGCTCGATAATGTTTAGATTTAAAAAAATATTTTAGTAGATTGCATAGTACGTATTATTTGTAGATTACGTATTCCTCTATATATAGTTTATTAATCTGATGTTGTACTTATATAAATGTTTAAAAGTTGACCAAAAGTAATCTGATTTCTTGACTGATACTATATTTTGTATGATTTGATATTATTGTATAACGTAAAAACATGTTGAAGATTGGATAAAATAATCGAACAGATATTTGTGCTGGTTTTGTGCTGTAGAATAAATATATATGCCAAAAGTGTACAAGCTTTAATAATAATAATAATAATAATAATAATATATGCAAATTATAAGTTGTTTATCTTGTGGTTTTTGGTACCATCGACGTAATAAAAATTTCACGAATTGAATACAAGTAGTTATCTCTTGTGTTATTATTATTCCCATAAAACTATATTTATTTATGAACAATCCAGATTGACAATGAAACCAAAACCGAAAATCCTCACTTGCCTTCTTCTTTGGATACTTGCAATTACTTACACGTGTACACTTATTTATAAGTAAACACACACACTTACTTTTGCTATTTTTAGACTAATAGCCAGTTACTTAATTATAAAATCATTCATAAATATCGTCATTATCGTTTCATCATTATTATCTTTATTATAATCAGAGTAATCATTTTTATATTTTTTCAGCTTTACTTTTTTTTTACTGCTGGGTTTTGATTTCACGGACTATAAACTATATAAACCTGAAAAAAATTTAAGAATAATTTTCGGCTGCTACTATTATTTCATTGGGTTTCTGGCAAAAATAACATACATGTTCATATCACAAACAATTTACAAAAAAAAAACAAAATTAAGGTAAACAAAGAAAAGTAGGGTTTAAAGTCGGAGCATAAAAATCAGTGTGAATCAGAGAGTAAGATTGATTGAGAGAGGGAATAAGACCTACTCACTCATCAAAGCCAAAAGTAAAACATGAAATTACAAGTTTTATATATCATGGAAGGGTGAATCTGAAACTCAATTAATTTCTTCCAAGTTACCACCGATCTACATATTTATTATATATTTATATTATGCTATACTATACTGCATAGGTATTATGTTAAATACACATGTTTTACAATTGTTAGCACTTGCGACTTGGTGAAGAAAAGCATACAATTTACAAAATAATCAGCATGTAATATATGTAATAGTAAAAAAATAAAAAACAAGAGCAACAACCAAAATAGTAAATGATGATGAGGTAACGAGACCTTAACATCAAAATCATATACTCATCTGACAAGTGTTAAATTCTCTTTTAGTAAACCCAGAGTACAAAGTAGTACTTGAGGGGAGATTGCAAACTAAAAACATATTTCATTAAATCATACCATATAATAATAATAAATATTAGTAGGTATGTTGTTTTTTTGGTATTACCCAGAACCAGAAGCATTAAAAAATTAAAACTGTTCGAATTGCACCCACAATTTCTTGTTCTACATTTTTAGTTTCAAAGCTGCATTTTAATGAGCTGGTCTAATAGTTTAGTAGTGTTGTTGCTGTGATTGTATTACATATTATTATATATATTTTTTTATGTAAGTTTTTAACTTTTTAACAAACTACTACTAAAAATACTCTATAGCAATATATTAATGTTTGCCCGAAAAAACTATACACACGTTTTTGCGTCTTCGGATGAAAATTACGGAGGAGTAACCAGGAAAAAAAAATATGTTTAAAATACACTAGTAGTAAAGGGCCTTAAAGTGAGTAATCAAGTTCAAGGCTACACGAACAATATGATGATATGAAACTTTTGGGCAAAAGCTAATTACCAATTGTGTATATAGCTTAGTGCATACTACATACAATTGCTAAAATAGCAGTGCCCATCCCCCTTACCAATTTTATGATGATGATGCTGTAAAGATGCGTTCACGCTACTGATTCAAACAAGTGAGAAATATTATAAAGAAGAAAAGTAAAGTAAAGTAAGAAATTATAAGGATCAGCGGTGGTGGTGGTGGTGATGGCGTTTTTTTTCTTGCGTTTTTTGTGGTTTTGTTTTTAAAATGAAGATGAGAAGATGATGTGAACCATTTTAAATAATATTATTATGTAGTAAGCAAAGTCAGAGTCAGTGCACTTGCAATGCACCACTAAAAAAAGAATTCCTCATCTCATCATCACGATGCTCTTCCTCTCTCAAAAACTACAATACCGCACAGGTAACACACACTCACATTTATATCCACAATATCCACATACTTGCAGGTATGTTCAGTGCATGGTTGATGATGATGACGATGATCATGGGCTGTTCCTTCTGACATGATCCTTTTCGTAGCAGTGCAGCAGCAACAACAGCATGCAACCAGGTAGAGAGTAAAAATGTGTACCAAAACTTAAGGGCATCTCCTTTGTTGCATGAAATCATTTACTTTTTTGCTTTTATGTGACTGCAGAGAGCTAATATGGCCTCCCTCAATCCCTGCTATTTTTTTTTGAAATTTGTTTTATAGTTTTAGCAACTCTGGCATGAGGAGCAGCAGTAGCAAAAGTACCCTGCCAAAGTGCTAACTCAACTCACTTCCATTTTGCATCCCAATCTGCGTGCATGCGTTCATTAGGGTGAGTGTGTGTGCGGTGGTGGTACAATCTAACAATGCAGCAATCAAAAAAGACAAGATAATATATAATATAGGCACTAGCTACATTGATTCATCTTCGACAATCAATTTTTGGCAGGCTGCTTGCAAGGAAAGGAAAATAAAACTTACACTCTCATCTCATCTCTCTCACTCTGCGCGTGAGGATCCAACTTTTTGAGTAGCAGCAGCAGTAGAAGTAACAGAGTTTGAGTGATTTTTGTGATCATCATCATGATGCTAAGAACAAGACAATAGTGATTGTGAGAAATTTCAGCGATTTTAACCATCATGTGACCGTCAATTGTCCCAACAGTATTTTAACAATAATAGATAGTGAAACAATACCTGTGCAAAAAAATCAAAATAAAAAAATTTCAACGTATATTCAATTTACTCATTCAAAAATAAAATATATAGTGCCATGATTGTTAAACTAACCACCTTTTATATTGTCATCAAAATTGGCAGCATGGTTTATTGATGAATACAAGACTTTCCTTTTATTCAATTTTTTGAAAGAAAAATTTTTTGCATTTTATTTTGGAGGGATTTTACATTTATTTTTAAAGTTGGAATCATGAATTTAACAAATGACAAGTGCGAGATTGACAAGAGAATGGATTTTTTACCGGACCGACAAAATTGAAGTGATTATAAGTATTTTTTTGGTGATTGTTAAATTTAACTGTGTACCATCAAGAGTAACATCTTTTTTTGCTCAGATAATATAATATCTTGTGCATGAAATAGGAAACGAGGTAAGCTTTTGAACTTTCTTATTGAAAAACATTCTCACAGTTTATGTTGCTGATAATGACAACAACACACACACAAATATATATATATATATATTGTTACAGTACATTGTCAGGAACTGTTATTATTTATTATCATCATGTTCGGCTGACAAGGCTCGCAAGAAAAGTTTTTTTTCTCTCCCTAATTCACAATAACCTTACCATTATTACATTTAAAATAACTCATTTCAAAAATTCTGTTACCCGGTCATCAAAAAAAAGAATCAAGCAAAAAAAACCGTAGACGCACATTTAAACAAAAACAAAAGGCGAAAAAAAGAAAGAAAAAAGGATTATCATCAAAACCGGAAAACAGATGTATGCATCACATTTGAAACAAGTTTACTGGTTTGTTTTTGTCTCGTCAAATTAAATGCTTGTGGTAATACACTAAAATAAACTTGCTAAATGTTTTTTTTTCTCCCAAAATTTTTTTTAAAGCTCCACGCATGCATTATCATCGTACATAAATCAAAATCAAAAGTAGGTATATACAGATATGTATATAAATATAATATGCGGTTAGTCGAAAAAAAGTACATCATATTTTTTGTACCTTTTTTTGTTTTGTTGTAAATGTGGCAGTTAGTAGAGTATATAGATTTTAATGCCATTATTATTTATATACGTAGCTTTGCCGTTTCCTTCCGCTCACGCTCACTCGCCTGCTAAAATAAAAAAAATGTGAGTGTGTGTTTTTAAGTAGTCGCAGTAATTGAGTGTGTTATGTACCTAGATATTATACATTACATACGTAAATAAATGTTTAAGGTTTTTTTTTCTTGGCAAATCGTTGACCATGGAATAATATGATGCTATTAATGAATAAACAAAAAAAGAATCTTTTGGTTCTTGCATATATGCATGCAAATCCATTTTAAAGCGTTTGATATTCAATTTAAAAAAAGGTTTCAAAATTGAATAATTTCCCTGCTTGACCAATATATGTACTTCCTTAATTTTGTTTCAATTAAATTCAAATAACTATACTTAAACTAAAAGTGTAAGGATTTGAAATATTGGTTTTGAAACTTATTCATTCAATTAAAAATGGGTAATTATTATGTAGTCAGTAGTTGTGTATTTAAATCAAGTAATAAAAGGGTTAAGTCTCTTTTTGGTGTATATCCTTGTAATAATAATGAATGTGTCTCGTGTGTGTGAACTGTTAAAAAAACATTCTGTTTAAAGTGTGTATAAAATTAGCCTGCTTTCGTGCAATTTACACTCAAACACCTAACTTCCTATTTCAGTGCAGGTCATAATTATTATGGCTTTTCGGTCATGTCACAAAAATAGTTCGTTCATTGCTTTCTCTGATTTTATCGCAAATCTCATTCAACCTTATAGCTTATGGTCCTACCTCTGCACTCATACTACCTAACAACTAGTTTTTTTGCATAAAACTATTGTAAAAATTAGTATGAATTGTGAGTTTGTGAGGATCGTAAATCGGAATACAGGATCCGCATACATTAGAATCATTTCGCAAATATTTTTTTTTAAATCCCACAGGAAAATCTCCTCCAGACTAGGTTTGTATGCATACACTTTCCGGATTATGAGTCCTATGCCAAAAGTACTTTTATCCTGCATATCAACTGTACTGGTGGTTAATCTAAGAGGTGGTGGGTTTTTGATTCAAGGAAGAGAATGAAATTCACAATCAACGAAACATTTTGCTTAAAAAAATGCACCGTTGTTGTAATTTATAATAAAAGGTATGTGACTACAATAGATACAGATCTACACAACATATACAAGTAGATACCTATGATGAAGGTGACTTGAGTGGTAGTAGCGATAATAATACATACTTTATTAACCAGTAGTACAGCACTAATTTTACATCTGTCTCTTTTTTACCCGCAACAACTTAAAAATCAAAGAAATACATGGGAACATACCGTATAAATCAATTTTGTGGTTTTCTGGTAAAGAAAACGGAAAAAAATATGACAGGAAAAGAATCAGTTTTGTTTCTGTAGAAAAAAAATTGGAAAATTTTAGGGAAAAACACCGTCGCATGAAAGTGTAGTTTCAAGAACTTTTGTACATTGATTTAAGTTTTGGTTCTGCTTCCCGACCACACACCGAAGACTTTAACATGGGTTAACCGTAAACCTATGATCTTTTACTTCATTTTGTACGGACCCCTTTTTGTGGTGGGATTAATAATTTGTTGTACAAATCTCAATCCATTATTGATTGACTTTAAAATTGGAGTGTAATTGGTTAATTCATTATCAATTTGTCATTCACTTCGACGTTTCCGAGAGCATGCATAAAAGTATAGTAAACAGGATACCCTCTCGCGTGACTTGTCTACCCTTCCCCCAACTTACTCCATATATGTACGTGACTCATGTAACGTGAGTTGTCATTTACGGTGGTGTGCGTGTACAACACCTTATTATGTTGAAATGAAGGACGAGAAAAAAATTCAGCATTATTAGTTCAACTGCTTAAATTAGATCTTATTGTTGTATTGTAGCCTTGATGACAATGACGGCAAGAGAGACAATCAATGAGCAGCAGCAGTAGTAACCCCATATGAATTTGATTAGCATTTCAGTTTGGTATCGAAATATATACCCTTCATGATTTAGATTATTTGATTGCTATAATATTGCAAATGCAAAGATTTGTTTGTCTGATTGCGATTATTCTTGCAAAACTGTATCATAAATTATAAATTTTGAAGGTATATTTTTGGGGTTTCTTCTCCTCTCCTAATAAATTCATTTGAACAAACAAACAAGCTCAAAGAGACGCGAAACCTCTAAACCACAGCAACCGTCATCAACATCATGATGTTGAAAATTGCACTTGTAATTACAACATGGCAAAAGAACGAGGCTTAATTTTAAATTCTATAATGGCTTCAGTGAAAAATATATACATATTTATACATATATATTTATTTCAGGTAGGGTTTACATATACCTACCTATATGCATATCTATTTCAATTGTTGTCCCACTACTATTATCATTACTCCATTTAATTTGCTGTTTGAGCAGTAAATAGAATTCCATTGTTTGCTTGTTTAAAGTTCACTCCAAAACCCATCCAATCGTTTTTACTTTTCTTCGTGCTATTATTGTAATGACTGCGTCTTTTTTCCTCTCTCTCTCTACTGTTATTATTCTGTCCAACAAATAGTTCAAATGAAAGAGAGAGAGAGATGAAAAAAACTAGTGCATGTCAGCAAACCCAAGACATCAGCAGTAATAATTATTTATTTTATCACTGAACACTGAATAATAATAATAAAAATAACAAATGAAATCTGCATACTGACTTTTGCTGTTGGTAGTGCCAAGCCATTTTTCTCAGTGTCAATCAACACAAAAGCGTAAGAGAATCATACATGTGCACTGTGCACACCCATTTTGTCATAAATATCTTAAAATCTCTGGTCTTAAAATCCAATTTTTCACCACTGTCGCCACAAAAAAAAATAATCAGATCAACAGCTGTCATCTCCAATAGCGCAAATAAACCATTATGATGCAATCCAACATTAATTGAGATGACATTCAACAATATAATCCTTCTAATAATCAGCAGGATGATTGCGATAAATATCTTTAGTTTTAATTAAATTGCGCATGTAGTAGTGCGGTTGAAGCGGGGGTGGGTGTGGTGGTACAAAAAAAAATAATATTGCAAAATCAATCCAATCAAAATCACCGATACCGGAAAATTTCAAAATTATAAATTACAAAACGCATATATTATTATATCTGCTCTGCTTACAAAGCTAGTTTATTATTTTTTTAGGATGTATTGGCACAATACAAAATACAGAACATACAAACATGTATATATATTCAATATTATGCTTGTACCAGTATAAATGATCTTGTAAGGTCATTTTAAATTACAGAATAATGTATTGTGTAATATTTTTTTAATACTAGTGCATAGTTGCGTAGTTATGTGTAATTGAGAAAAGAATTTATTAACATAATATGATCACACCTGCCACGGCACAGTTTTACCAATCACAATTACCACTTTATAAAAAAAATAACAGCAATTATTACTTCATCGTCATCACCACACAGTTTTTTAACTGTGCAGCCCTGAAAAGTAAGAACAAAAAGTGTTTCTCGAGTTCAAAAAACAGACAATTTGAATTTGCATCTTGCAAGTATGCCAACTATTCCAATCCAACAGTGAAGCCAATATAATAGAGAAGTAATGTTTGTAAAATTATATATATTTTTAAGTGGTCTACATGGTTACAATAATAATAAACAAAAGCAATAGCCTTTCTCCTTGGTTGAACTCCCTGTACAGGTAAAAAATGTACCTAAATTTATATTTATTTATTAAAAAATTGTGTACTATTCGTTCCTTGCTCCAGATTACCTTGAACTACATTTTGAAGAAAAAAATCATTGTAAAAATCAGTTAAAGTAAAACAAGAATCAGTGTTAAAATCCGTACTACAACAACAACAACTTGTACTTTTTATTTTGGGCTAGTACCAATCTTATTTTACTCTCAACAAACTTATTGCATTCCCTTTCAAGGAAAGTAGGCAATTACCCTGAAAAAATTGGCTGTTTTTAATTATCAGTTAATAGGATCATGAGATACTTAAAATACATTCCTGTCTTACTTTTCTTTTAATCTCAATTCAACTTGAAGATTGACCAATTTATTTATTTTTTATTGTTTTGATTTTGAACCAACATAAAAATTATTTTTACACCTTCAATTTTTTTCTCTCCCTTCTAATTGGTTTTAATGCACCTGCGCTGCAACCGAGAAAAAAAAGAATACGCAATTGTTGTGTAACGCTCAACGAAAAGAATAATAATGCATCTTATAAACCATATGTATAGAAAATGATTTTGGTACACCTATATCACATCATGTGATTCACATGATAAGCATATAATGATTCATGATACTCATGATCCTGTTAAAAGATAAGGAATAAAAAGAAAAAAAGAGTTTGATTTTTATTTGTAGCCTTTTTAATGGCTATAGTATTTTTATTATGATTATTGTTATTATTCATTTTTATCTTTAACCGAATTACTTTGACCGAAGGTATATACCTATGTAGCTCAAAAAAAGATTTTTATGCGGAGAGAAGAAAACAGCAGATAGACTATTATTTTTACTTTAAATTGTAAGACAACAAAATTAAAAATAAGATGAAAGAGTTGAGCGGAGAAGGAATACGCTAAAAAAATTAAATGTAATAGGTACATTTCACATTGCACTATTGGTGGTGGTGGTGATGTTGATGCTTAAATGATAATAATGATGAAAGGTTTGAATTAGGCATATGTACAGCTTTTTGTGAAACAAAAGTAGTGTTTAAATATTTCAAAGAAAGTAAAGCAGATTCTCTTTTACCTTCTCTCTCCGTCTTTTTTTAATACAATTTTCTTGAGCATTCATGATTCATGATGATGACGATAAGATGAGTACATACAACATGCACTGATAAACACACGCATTTTGAACATGCAATCGCAAATCACAACAGCAGCAATAGTAGAAGCAGTAGTGGTAGAATAGCAGCAGCATCAAGAGTCGTAAGCGTAATAATAAGCGTAACATTTAAAACGCAATCATTCACCGTCAATCTTCGTTTTTTTTAAAGTAAAAGAACATGACATGCTTTAAATCAGCAGATCAATTTTTATTTAAAAAAAAAAGTCTGCTGATCTTTTAAAGTCATCTTTTTTTGTTTTTTGCTCGCACACACACACACACTCATACAAAACCAAGTTATTCTGTAAATCGTGTTCCGTTTTTTATCTACAAAGAATATAAAGAAAACCCCACCTTTGAGTCCCCCTCCTCCACCTGAGGCGCCTTTAATTTACAAGAAATACATATTATATCCCGTTTTTATAATAATAATAATAATATGGGTGGGTACGTGTTAAGTATTTCTTTTTTTTTTTGGTTTTTTTACTATCGAAAATCTCAAAATGGCACACAGACAAACCAAAGTCGAGACAGCCAATCAATTACCAATAAATTATCTGCAAATTTTTTTGAAATCATATTTCATGCTCAGAAAAATAAATATTATTTATAGCTTTTTTGTTCCAATTTTGAAATACTTTCAACTATCGTTGTGTTTTTATTTTGTTTTGGTTGAAATATAAGTAAGGCTAACGAAATTTGGTTGACGAGACGACAAATTTCAAGCCAAAAAATAAATCAGACTTTAACACAAGCACAGAGAGCAGCAGTTTGAAAATTCAAACCTAATTTTTTCCATATATATGCTAATTAGTTGCACGGAAATAAAAAAAACGATGTGATTACTTGACTTATATTTCTTTTCTCACTATTGTTTGTGTACGTTTTTAGAACAAAGACAAACCAAAGGGTTTTGAAATATAAATAGATGGATATACAGAGATGTATCCACAAATCAGAGATTTGTTAACTCAAAGCCAAAATTTGTATGGAATGGTGAATGGATTTAACGTGATGCGATGTCGTGTGTAAGATATTTAAGGGAACAAATTTGGATAAAGAAAATGCAAAATAGTTTTGCATGCGTGTGCTAACAATATACCTATTACAATGCGTGCTACTACTGCTCCTAAATAAAGGAGTAAAAGTGCAACTGAATTTGAATCCATTCTGAATCCCACACTGAAAAGAACAATGATTCCTTAACTGACTCCATTGTTTTAGTATTATAAATTCATTTCAGTAGTCCGTGACTTGGCTGGTGCTTTGCAGAAAGCGAGTCAAATCAAATCAAATGAATCAATAAACAATGAAAAAAAAGCACAACCTATAAAATAATGATAGTTGTTTGTGACTTGTGACGATACAAGAGAATGTTTTTTGTAAAAAAAATGCATGACAGAAAAGAAGATGAGTTGACATATGTGTACCTTAAATTAGGGGCCTTAATACCTAAATGCATACCAATTTCAAAAGGCAGAACTAACGTGGGTAGGTTACATTTACAAACAAAAATGAATTAGTTTAGAATTAACATCAAATTAAATTAGTTTACTGACTTACTTTTTTTTAATGTGAAAAGTTTGTCTTTTTTTCTGAATTAGATCCTGTTCACATTCCATGCATTCTAAATGGCCCGATCAGTGTTATTATTACCAGTATAAAATATGCAGGTATGTATGCATAGGTATACATGGGTATTTAATTAATTATCAGCAACCAAATTTATTTATATTATTAATTTTAAAGATAGTGATGTTGACAACCACAAAATTATTAGTGCCAGCAACTTGACAGTTATGTTGTCATGGTAACAGTATTTGGATTATTGCTGGTGGTTTTAAAGCAAAAACATAAAAAGGTGTATGACTGAATGCATCTACAAAAACCAAGGACCACCTACCTCCCCCACACATCCATCTTCTCTTACATTGACTTTTTGAGTATGTCACGTCAGTAAAACGCAAGCACTCTAGAGTCTACGTTTTTATTAATAGTAAAATCAGGGTTTGATGGTGTAAGTTTAGCTATCCTCAAACTACCACATGCTGGTTTTTGTCACATTTTCATGTAAAAAAGCATAGCGCTAAATAGATTTAATATTTTATTTTATTATGCGGTGTTTCGGTGTTGTAGCCTGAAAAAAACTCCAAGGTCAGAGAGGATTTTAGCAATACTTGCTACATTCTCTCTCCAAAACGTATTTTATGGGATTTTCTGAAAATACATTTAAAAAACAACAACCCTTTCATGCGTTTGCTTTACCGCACACTACACACTGACATAAAATAAATTAAGCACGGTTTTTTCTTCTTCTTGGGAATCAACCGATATTATTTATGTATTCTTTTTAATTTGCATGCAAATGTGCATCACAAAACGGGACATTAAAATAAGCGTTTTATTGGTTTTCTTGAGCATTTTTACCGGTGGTGATGCTACTGGTGTGCTCGAAAACTGCTGCGACTCTGCTTTATGTGGATATCACATAGGTATAAATATTGTACGATGATAATGTAATAGGTATACTACGATAATCATGAAGAACAAGAGGGGAAGCTGAAATAAAATAAACAAATGAGAATTTTAACAATTTTTAACAGGGCTCCAACTCGTGAAAAAAACATTTTATATGTCACAGAGGGCGAGATTTGTTCGTATTTTTATGTATATATTTTTCTATGTGATAATAAAAGAATCTCAAGTAGGGACATAAAAAAAGAGCGTCGGGAATCCCGACTCGGGATAGAAAATAAGTGTAAAAAGGGAACTAAATCACTCCATCATGATATCATACTCTATTTTAATGAGGTGTATTACCTTACCGTCTTTTGTTGTCGGTTAAGTGTGTACACAGTAGTTTGTGTTTGTGTCATAGATACACACGCATTTATTCTTGTTACGCATATCATTAATATTATTATTATTATTATTAGAAATACGAAATATGAATGTAGCAATAAGATAATTGTGACAATCAGTCCGTGAAATTTGAAGTGGAAAAAAATATGAAAAAGTTTTGACTCGGCTGTGAGGATAACTGTCAAAAGTGGTGGCATAGTCCCTGCTGATTTAAATTTCATGCGTCATTGTTGTGATTGTGCAGGTGCTATGATATCATGATGATTATAATATGACATAAGTGTTTCTTGTAATGTACTGATTTAACTCAACAATGACATGGGTAGTTTTGTAATTTTTTTTTGTAAAATGAGAAAAATATATAGAATAATGCTGTTACCAAAAGACCTAAAAGTGAGGCTGTCGTAATCATAGAAATCATTGGATTGTAACCATTTGGCTGGCAGTCTGTATGTTGTGGCATGGATACACGGACAAACATGGCGTTCTTTTAATGCGTCATTTTATCTAGCTAAAAAAACATAACATTAAAGATGGTTTTTCTTTCGTGTAATTGAATGAGCATCTTCGTGAGCAGCTCATAAAAATTACAATGGGCGTCATTTACGTTTTCAGAAAATAATTGTTGTCAATTGTTAGAGGCACGTTTCTGCGTCTATTACCGTAACAATAAAGAAATAAGAAAAGATGCGGATGTTGGATATGCACGGATTGCGAATGGACTTTGCAAAAAGAAAATGAAAGAGAGCTCAATAACCTTCCTTAAATTTACAAATAAAAATAAAAATTTGCATTCACTGTCAGCGGCATGATATTTATCCATAATGTTGTTAACCAACTAATGTACCACAAATTTAACAATAAATAAAAAAAATTAAGTATTCAAACCACTTGTTTATATTTACTGCCTACAACAATTTGCTGATTGTTATTCCTGTCATTCACAACAACACATGTAATATCTATATCACTATGCTTATATCTTTGTTTATTGTAGAAACCATAAAGAACACTCAAGTTGTTGATCATTGATTTAAATGGGTTTTTAAACGACTTCAAATCAATCACTACCATTGTTTATCCTTATTATAGGCTTGAGGGCATTTTCACTTTGCAAAAACCTTCAAGGTACATAGTATATACCTAATAAACTAATAACTTAATAACATATTTTCATTAGATAAGATTTTTTCATGTTTGCTAATATAATTAGTAGTTTATTTTCAGCGATCAACAACAACGCGATCAGCGTAGGTAAAAGGCGAGTAAGTACATAACATTGATCGATGGTTTATTTTAAAGGTCTCTCTAAATATAAACAAAAACAACAACTGTTTTGGTTATCTAAAAAAACACACATACCATATACTTATGTATTTAGTAAATATTACCCAATAAACTTCCTCTCTATAAAAAAATGTACATAATAATTTGGATGCAGAGTTTTGAATAGTTTACTAATATTTGGTTAACATATTATACTTATTATAATTATTTATTAAGACATCATTTCAAGAGGAACATGTGCGGAACGAAAGTAAACATTTAAACATTGGTTTTCTTAAAGTATTCAAAAAAAAGTACTTCATGTTGGGATCCATCATGCACGACGATTATTACTTTTTGAGATATACTATTTCAAAACAGATTTCTTTAAAGATACATTAATTATTATTTTATTATTCTTATTAAAAATCTTTAAGGAAATTGTAAGAGATTGCAAATTGAAAGACAGTTTATTGGTGTGACTGGTTGTGTATGAATGTAGTTTATAGAAGCAGCTGCACAGTCAATTAAAAGTTTTTACAAATTTTCTTGTTTCTTTACATTTCGTAGATTGGAAATGTTTTCAATATTTCCGTATGGATACGGAATGGAAGCCCGCCATTGGAAATAAACCATTCACCATGGTTGCTCAAGATTCATCAGGGATAGTTTAGTGGACGTTATGACAAGAACGTAAATATTTTTTTAGAGTTCTCTGAATGCCCCTTTTCAGACATTTTATTTTCCTTCTTTTTAAAAGACAGATTGACTGACGCTTTTATTTTTTAAATGACTGACTCCTATATATAGTTTATATTTAAACTTTCATTTCCGACACTAATCAGTCAACTAAGTCATCGTAAAAAGTGATCAATGAAAGTGAATAATATTGTTTAGGAGGAAGGACGACTAAAGAAGAAAAAAAGAGGCGAAATAATAAAATACTAGATGCGTATTTATTAGTGAGCGGTGGCGAGGAGAAAGCTCAATAAAAATCAATGAAAGTGTAGTGAAGTAGTTGCATTAGCAACAAAAGAAGAAGAAGAATAACCAAGCAGCCAACCGCAAAATTAACAAAGTCATCATGATGACGACGACGACAACAACAACAACAGCAGCGACGAGGATGAACAATATCATCACGTCTGACAACATCTTGAATTGCTCACTGAGTCTTCGACGAAAACAACGACGATTACTGCTGCTCCATTCATCACAATCAACCACGAGATCTCTATATCTCGTCGTATTTTCCGTTGTCCTCCTAGTCTTCTGTGTGCTACCATGCTCAGTTGTCTGTTTCAAAGCCGGTCATGTGGAGCCTGTGGCTGGGAACACTGTGGCACGAAGTAGTAGCAATCCCTTAACCGGGCCCTCCTTAACTTCAATTGTTGGAGCAAGTACTGGTAGTAGCAGGGGTAGTAGTAGTAGTAGTTACCGACCACCTACAGGGGACAGCAGAAGCGCCATTTTGATGAAACTGACCTCTCCACGTCGTGAATTCGGGGGCCATGTGTACAGGGATCCCAGGGATCAGTCTCCCATCGCCAGTGACTTGTACGCTTTTAGCAAATCCACTGAAAGTGAGCAAGTCCACCAAGACAATAACAGCAATGGGCATACACCCTTTGTGAGGTTCCCTACCATTTCCTCCCCATTTAGCAGTATTGGCAGCCTTCACTCGAGCGAAACGCTGCAAATATATCAGCGCCACCAGAAGTCAACAAAGAAGCCTTACATTAGCCTCCGCCCCAACAAGCCACCTCAGCAGCAACAAGGGCACACCAAGCCACTCTCGCAGTCAGTTTCAGATATACTTGCTCAACAGACTCCTCGCGAGGAGCCATCTTCACTGTTTGCTGACGGGCTTGAGGATGATTTCCTCGACTCATACTACACGACCACAGGGAGCGAAGAGGATGATGCTACTGGCGTGCTGAGCAGTGCCAACTTCGACAGTGACAGGTACAACAGTCAACAAGCTAATGATGATCTCTTTGAGAAACAGACCGCGACTGTAGTTGATGCTTCTTCTTCTTCTGCTAACAAAAATAAAAGTAGTAGTGATAGAAACAGTATGAATGGTAGCCATAGCAACGCCACATCTTCATCATCAAATTCTCTTAGTAAACCAACTTTGCTACCCTTACCAGCAAACTATTTGGGTAGCTTGGCAACCTTTAAGCATATTGACAGCACGTTGGAGAAGAGCAGCAGTAACATTTTGAGTAGAATCGCCAACTTTTGGAGAAATAGAACAATGAGTAGTCACAATAGCAGTAGTAGTACCAATAGTAATAATAATAGTATAATACGTTTATCTAACAATAATACTTTTAACTCTGCTAACCATGCTAACAACAGTAGTAACAGTATTAATTATACAAGCCTACCAAATGATAGTAGTAACTTTGATATTGACCACAGTAGTAGTAATCATAATCATCAGAATAATGAGGAGACGGATAATGTTTCTGTGAAAAATAATGATCATGATGATGATAACAGAAGCGGTATCAGCAGCGGTAAACATCATCGTAATAAAAATAACAACAAAAACACTCGAAGGCAAAGTGAGAGTGGTGGCGTTCATCAACAACAGCCACAGCAGCAGCAACCACAGCCAACTAAATATATATCAATCGAGGATGTTGACGGAGGAACGATGTTTGGGGGTGGCGCTAGCAATCAGTATCTGAGCTTGGATGACGACGAGGATGGGGATTTGGGGGTGGCGGGGGAGGAAGACTTTATAGGTGGAAGTACTAAAGAAGATGAGCACACAGTCGGGACGACGACAGCAACAAAAACGCAGTCATCTTCTAGTAAGCAACGAGATGATGGGGCTGATCAGCACCAAAAGAACCATGACCACCAGCATCTGAGTAGCAGCAGCATTGGTGGCAGTGTGGAGGATTACATTACAAGTGAAAGCGCTGCAGGAGGAGGACTAGGATCAGATTGGCTTGACGATGGTAGTGGTGGTGATAGTACATCTCATACATTTCATGACGATCTATTTCATCCAACCACCACCGGAACAATTACTGCAGTCATTGAAAACATTCCCAAGAAGGATCTCATAAGTAGCGGCAGTAGCAAAATTGAGCGTGTTCAAAAAAGTGATAGTGCCTCAAAAACGAACAGTAGTAGCAGCAAGGCGGGTGTACCCTTCATAACTGGTGGTGGCACAGGTCCTTCATCATCCTCAAAGGGGCAAGTGAGGAGAGCAGAGTCGGATAAAATTTGGAGTTCCATAGACAGTCATTTTGGAAGAAATGACTTGATTGAGTCGGCCGAATCCCAAGAGGAGACTGCAGCAGCCAGTGATAACGACTATTACTATTACGGGATGACCATCGGCGGCTTTTTAAAACGGGAATTATGGACCATCCCACTCTTCGTTTTGGCCTCACTCAACATGATACTCATCATCTTGTTTGAGGTGTACGTTCTCTGCAGGGCCAGGGGCACTTCAAGGAGGCACTTGTTCCTAGGACAAATGCTACTCTTTGGACTATTCCTCTGCTCCTTCTTGGCTTTGATGTTTGCAGTGCATCCCTCCATAATTGGATGTTTTGTGGGCAGACTAGGAGTGGGCATCACATACAGCTTGATATTTTCCGTGTTGATGGTCAAGTGCGTCTTTCTTCTGAGTTTGGACACGGGAGTCTACTTGCCTACGAGTTACCAGGGAATACTTTTATTTTTCGCTGTGGCCGTCCAAGTTGCAATAGATACCCAATGGGTTGTACTCTATCCACCATTTTTACAGGTAAATCCAATTTCAAAACTCAAAACATTTTTTTTATTAAAAAAAAAAGGAAAAGTGAAAAATTCTATATTTATATGCGTATGTAATCATCATCGCATCATCGTCATCCATTCATACCATCATCATCTATTGAGTGAGTTCTATTATGTCTACGACGCATATCCACCTACACACAGAAAAAAATGCATCATTGCTGTTAGTTCTTCCGCTACTACCACCAACCACCACACATGTCTAATTTTCTCTATACAAAAACGTATTACAGATTAAACACGCGAGTTTAGTTCGTTTCATCATCATTTCACACGCACAAACTAACATACACACATCGCATTATCATCATAATAGAGTACAGAGAACAAAAAACACACGACTCATCTTCGTACAGATGACAAAATACTCGTTTTTTCTTTCTTTGGGATAATTAAAGATGATGGTAGTAAAAATGACAAAAAAAACTGTCACTGTCACATATGCTAGCTATTTATTTTTTCTCGATGTGTTGATTATTATTATGCATTTTATTTGCTACTTTTTTGTGATGCAAATTTACTTTCTAGAAGAGTTATGTAGATAGATATATTATGTGCTTTGAACAGGAAAGAGTTTTGGCGACGATTATTAGTCTTACCGCAACGACAAATAGCCGAGATGCCTCAGTTGACGCTAGATTTTCATTAATAATTTTTACATGAATTACAAATTATGAAATGTTTTGACAAATTTTTAGGGATATGTTTCGAGAGGATATTTTTTTTTTATTTTGAAGCAGTCTTAACATTCCCCATATAAAATTGCAAATACGTACATATGGATTACATACCATACAAAAAAATACAAACGTTTAATTTATTTTACAAGGATATCCCAACATTGTCACATGGTTAGACTAAAAATGTATTAATTTTCAAAGAATGACTTTGCACTAATCACGATTACAGCAGCAAAAAAAGATATAGCAAAATGAAAGACACGATGTTTTTAAAGACGACATAATGATCTCATTTCATAACGAGTTTTAATTTTGTCACTACCTTGAAATCCTCATTGATTGGCCTTTGAGTCAACTATGTAACGTTTCTAGTACCTTGGTCACTGGGTTACTACTACACTACAATAGTATTATTATGTAATAATAAAAAGATTTTTTTGCTTTTTTTTTCTTGAATTTTTTTTTATCGTTCAAAAATTGTATAATAAAGACGGTGGAATCCGGTCGCTCCATTTTGCTGCAATGTGGAACATCATTTGTGCAACTGTTGTACTCATTGTCCTACGTAGGCTTTCTTATTATGATGGTTGGCTTCCTCGCTGGGCGAGCAGCGTACAAAGGCGTTGTTGAAAATTACAGGGAGTCTGTCTACATCCTAATTACAGCAGTTGTTACCGTGCCTGTTGCACTCAGCTGGACGGTGGCTGGGTGGATGTTGCAGGTCAGTACGAAATATAACTAATTTGTCGGATAATAATACATTTTTTTGTAGACAATAAAAACGGGATTTTTAATTTTCAAAATTATGATGACATGAATTTTTAGGGAAGACATCAAGATGCCTGTGTCTCGTTTGGTTTGGTGGCCCACAGCCTGACCACCTTTCTTATCATGTTTATGCCAAAAGTAGGATTTACACTTATTATACAACAAGAGGAGCTCTTGATGTTTTGAAAACTTTATTTAAAAAAAAAATTTACAATGATGGATCTGTGTGGTGATGAATATTTATATTTTATCCCTTTTCTCTCTAAAAAAAAGGGACGACAACTGGCATCAATGGACAAGGAAGCTGTGTGCTTTGAAGACCAAGAGGATCAATGCTCTGGGTACTCACCATCATTTTTCCATTTTAAACCCACAACTAAGAATTACAAAACAGCTTTGTGGGGTGGTATGTTCTTTCTCACAAAATCAAGCACACTTGCAATTTATTCAGCTTTTTTTAGCATTTCTTTTTCAAAATAAATTATTCAATGTTATTTCCACATGCATGCTAATAAATTGTTTGTATTTTTTTGTTTTTTTTTCTATATGAATGAAACAAACAGATGGAAATCTTTACACAACATTGGAGCCAACCGTTTCCACAATAAATCCAAACGTCTTCTTTCACCGGAACGACTTTCACTCGGGAATGATTTATTGAAGGAGAGCCTCAGAAAAAAATTAGTTTCACACAACTTATAAGAATGAATGATAAAATTGTTTGTTTTTTTCTCATTAATTGTCAAATCTATGTATTTAGTGTGTGAATTCACCAAAAAAATATTTTAATGGTATATTTTAATTTTTACCGATATATATATGTATATACAAAAAAATACCTATGCTGCTGATAATACTGATCAGATGAATCTATATATTTTTTTTGGGTAATTTAAAAAAATGTTTTTTTTGTTGATTTTCTTGTACGACCACAATGGATGAAAGAACTCACAGATTAAAAAAAATCAACTTTGTATCCACTCAACTATGTTAAATATTGTTATTGTGTTGCTTATAATTTAGATAGGTATAGTATATGTATTTAGTTGTACTTTAAATGTAATTATGATTATGGTAATAAATTACAAACTAGCTCGTTATACAAGCGTAAACGCTAAAACCGAAAAATAATGAAGGACAAAACATACATTTTATTTTTTTAGTTTACTTTCGACAAGATTTATCATTTTGCCCCTGGCACACACACACGCAAAAGAAATGCAAATATGCAAAAACTAATTTGATGGCAAATTATCTTTGTTCGTTTTCCATTTCTATCTCTCTGAAAATTTACAGAGCAGCCTTATGCGTCATGTAGCAAAACTTTTGAGAAGCGTTTGCATGCTTTCAACTTGTTGGAAAAACATGCGGCAGATGGCGCAGTTGCAGTTTTCTTGTTGCAGAATCTTGGCTTTTTAAATAGCTTAAAAAGCCACTCAATAATATAAAATTTTATTTTACCACGTATTAAAAAACATGCAGTTAGTAAAATACACAGTTGCGAACATACAGAAAATATTAATTATACTATTAATAAATCCGAAAACGACAGTTAAAAATAGTTACACATTACGACGTTGCGGCCAATTCCGCGCATATGAAGCTTGAATGCCGACTACATACCACAATGCATGCAATCTCAATTAAAACATGGAAAATATCAATTGAGTTGTAAATTACAACTTGTAATGTTGAAATTAAAAACGATTTACTTGTCATGCTCAAAAACAACAGAAACATTATTTTCTTCTTCTTCTTTTTAACAAAACACATTAAATATTTATTAGAATCTCTACCTTTGAGAAAACATTGTAGGTAGAATACCTTATTTTTTTTCTATTCCAAATCCCAATCAGTTAAGAAAAACTTGAGAGGAAAGCGACGACGATCCCATAAATATCAGACGACATAAAATCAGGTATTCTTTTACGAGCATGCAGTCTTACAATTGAGTAAGTTTGTGCATACACTGTATATATATTATCGAATGCGAATTCCTGATTTGTAAATGGCGAGCTCTGATCGGATACTTACTTCTAGGTACTCAAAGAAATGACGCGTTCATCTATATTTTATTTACTTGCATGCTCTTTTGTATCCTGTTTATTGATCAGAATGATGATAAAAATGAAACTTGTTGCTTGGCTTGAGATGAAATTGAGAGAAAACGACCAACGCCCATGTTCCTTGCTGCTCTGCTCTCTGTCTCAATAATATATCTCAGAAGAATTATAATGCTAAAAATGATTACATTTTTCATGATCTTCATCACTACGACTCTTGCGATGCTAAAAATAAGGTCACCTCCCAACAAACCACTTACTTCTCCTTCGAGATAGTAGTTTTTTTCTTCTCTTCTTCTACAGCTGCAATTTAAAGACAAGCCAACCAACCAGAGTTCAGAGGAGAGAAGACAATAATAACTACAACAATCCACATCTCTACACACACCGGCCGGCGGCGAAATAATCGCGATAGGATAATGATGATGACACAAGCAACAATCAAATCTCTAACCTGTGTGCACATAACAAAACACACAGGCCACGACATGTCGGTTGTACGGACATATTGTGCATTTAGCGGTAAAAAAATGTCAAGTGTAACCACTACCGTGTCATAAAAATGCAGCCAAATGAAGCCTATAATTTTTTTTGCTATCCACTGCCAAATCACTCCTTTTATTGGCTGTTACAATGAAATGAATGCATAATATGTATTGCATATACATATATTGGGAAATTACATACTACAAACAGATATATACAAAATGCACCCAAAGGTGCATTTGAGGTTGAGCATTAATTCATTTTTAAAAGGCAATTACACGTCATTCCCAGTTTACAATGCAGCTCCACAATTCTGATTCTGATGGGGAAAATATTAAGCTGAAGAAAAATTTTCAAAGAGTTTTTTGACCTATTCCTAAAATATGATTTCACATTCACTACCTG
>JAITYZ010004181.1:0-27653 GCA_027744595.1 Paronellides praefectus
AATTTTGATGTATTATTATTATATTTTCTTGTTGTTACAATGTACTCACCCGCAGTGTTTCATATTCAAAGGTTTGTCCATTCTACACGCAATTTTAATTCGTAGATCTTGATCAGCTGCGTTCTTTGGGACGTTCATTTTATGCCATTCAGGAGCCTACAAGTAGAAATTACACAAAAGAAAAATAATAAATTTCTAGCATTATTATTATATATATCATGTACTTCATATAATATTCATGTATGAATATAGGTATACCGAGCATTCTGTTGTGATATACCTAATAAGCAACCCAGCAACTCCTTTTGCAAAGCTAATGTATGTATTTATTTAAAAGCTGTTTGTAGCTAATATGACCATTGTGTTGGTGGTTTCATACGTATCATCAAAATAAAAACATTATACATTTTTTTAACTTTTTTCTGGTTTACTTTTTTTCAAAATTCTCCAACAGTTTTAAATAATAGCTTTATACAGTTTACTTTGTAATTATTGTTGGCAAACATCATTCTGCCAACTCGGAATTCAAAGGCTGAGAAATGTTTACAAAATATTTTGTAAGTGACCATTGTTGGCATTTTAAACTAGAAATATATACTACACTGCTGCAGAAAAAACGGGAAGAAAGAAATCGATATGAATGCATCAAAAGCATTCAGAAACTACTAAAAACATATTACATAGCTCATATATATATATTTGCTTATATGTATATATATATATGACTGGATGTAACATTTCTAATGTGCTATATGGTCAAAAGAAATATTACTCTTTTATCTTTTCACTACTATCCTTTTGCTCAAAGAAATTGGAATGTAAACATTTGTTGACTTAATGCGAAACATCAAGTACGTTCTTTCTCAAGAGCTGCCTATATGCATGCATACATGCCACATAATTTAAAAATGTGTCCATATGGAAATCTCTGTTAATGAAAACTGTTAAATCTGGGAAATCCCTGGAAACATGATGATATATATGTTAGTGGCAAGAAAAAGCAAACAAAAGGGATGCCTAAGCTCAAGAACCGCTTGTTATGGCTAATAAGACATGTGTATGTCACAGAATATATTTACATACCTTTGTGGACAATGGTGTAGGCCGAAGGACAACTTTTCCGAGCTCCTTGTCTTCAAGGGCGAGCATACCAGGGTTTTCAGTGTACAACTTAACTTTTACGGAAGGAAGTGGAAAGTTTGTGGAAAAATCTCCTTGAGTGTCCCACCTATACGTTTATCCATAGTCAAACATATACACAGAGTACATTATATAGGTAGTCTCAAGTAGCCCCCATTAACGAGACATGACCATTCGTAATGACTATAATTCTTGCTCAATTATTAAGGCAATGTCACAACATGCATTTTACATCCACTCTTGGGGATAGCAAATACATACCACGAAATTAAATAAGTAGGTAGGAAGATAATATGTATAATAACTTATTGTACTATGACGTTGATTTTGAAACAATTAAATTTTGCTTTCCCCCAAAAATAGCTATAAAGACACTGAAAGGTTGTGGTACTTACATTGGTTTTGATGCTTCAGCTTGGTCTGTCTGAAGCTTCTCGCCACCTTCAACCTCCATGGTACAGTAAACTATTCGATTAGGGAGAAGGGATTTGAGACCTTTAACCTCCATTACGATGACCTTCGTATAGAAAATAAGTAGCATTTTAATAGTTAGTTAACAGTGTTGTATGTTTCGTTATACGGCGAGAAATTTGCCCCCTTCGTCTGTAATTTTATGTGAGGTTTTCGTTTTTCATAATGCCTACGTGACGCTGAGATGTTTTGATTCGTGACATTCGAAATTCAGTGATAATGACTTATGAGCATTTCAAAGACTGTCAAATAAATGGAAAAGCATATAAAACACGATCCCATATCCATGTATAATACAAATAATCACTGGACCATACGATCTTTGGAACAAACTGGTTGATATTCTGGGGCAAATTGCTCGCTTCAGCTGGCAATTGTCGGTGTAATTGTAAGAAAGAAGAATTCAATGAAAGAGACGCACCTCAAGCGTGAAGGTGAGTACAACGTCCATTTTACTCAATTGCGTATCTTCACCCGAGTCTCCCTCGAGTTTCGCTAGGGACACTTGAGACCTGGACCATCATAAGGAACAAAACCAAAATCGACTGACAACAACATGGTTGCTCTTAAACAGGGTCGTGGCAAGTGCATAATATATAATAGTGATAAAGTAGTAAGAGTGATAAAGTATATATAAATATTTCAATGCATACGTACATGTATCGCTATATATCTATTACTGATAAAGGTAAATGTAATATTTATATATCGATATATTATACACACAATATACAGAACAAGACTGCGACTGCGACATCCACTGACACATTTATATAGATATCGATAATGCATACACAGACATATCTATCTCATAATATTTACACAACAACAATGGTCATCTATTTTTACGATATATGAATATAGATAATATATTAATAAAATATATTTAGAGAGAGAGAGAGAGAGAGAGAGAGAGAGAGTAAAGAGATACGATTGTATCACATGGTATAGTATTATGGCTGAAAGATGACACATGGCTGCAGAAAATTACACATAAACTGTCTAAAAAAATAATAATAAAAATACGAAAAGGAACGACATACACAGCACACTAAGTAAGTAAAAAAATACGATAGATCTATTTTCTGACGACTGTCTACAAAAGATATACAGAAATAGATTTAAAAAAAAATAAGTTTATCATTCTAGCTTTTCTATCTATCTATCTATCAATGTATTTATATAAACATATATTTATATATCTATCCATAAAATATCTATCTAAAAAAACTTCTATACAGAGAATTAAGAAATAAATACTAAGGAATTAAAGTAAAGGAGGATTTATTACAGATATCGAATAATAATTGGAAGAGGAATTTCTATAACAACCACGAGAAGAGGAACGGGTATCATACACACATAAATAGTATTTTATGCATGTATGTGTGTATATGTAGTATATATATAATATAGATAGATTTTTTTTGAGCCACAATGAAAGTGAAACACAATCATGATATTAAATATAAGCAGTGAACCAACACTGAGAGGAAGACAACAAACATGTTTGAAAAATGAAAAAAACATGCCGTAATTTGATGACAACTACTTTTTATACACAGAGATGGACATTAAAGTTGCTTGCGACACGCAGGTTGGTATTGCTCAAGAGAGAGAAAGAAAGGGAGAGAGCTCACATCATCAAGTTAGTTAGTGAAAATTCATCAACCGTAATTTTTTTCTCCTTACATTAAATATTATGCAAGATATTTGGATATAAAGTTTTTACGCATTTCTTTCTTTGCTCCTGCTTTCTAATTCATGAAAATATTGATATTTTTTTCATATAGATACAAAAACTTGTTGGAATAAAAAAAATCCTGACTGAATTCTACATGAAATGGTATGGTATACTGTATCACTGTGATATTATTGTGACGATGACAGAAGTGGCAGGCGTACATGAGATAACATATATAAAGTCAGTTTGTATATACACACACGAAAATGCCTGATATATGGTTAGTTAGTGGCAAAACAAAGATTTACTCGGACGGCTGGTACTATAAATATTAGATATAGCATCTGCGAGCGTGATAGTGTATCATTTTCACTGCGGGAAAAGATTAAAGTGGAATGTGAAAGAAAAGTTTGTGGTGGTGGTGTAAGAGGAAGAGAAAGAAATGAAATGATTAGGTTCATAGTGGGCACCGCACTGACAAGACAACGCATCAGTTTTATAAATGATTATCAAGGACAAGTGAGAAAATGCTATGTTTATTGGAGTTTCAGTTTGTATAGCATATCGACAAATATTATTGGGGAAAAGTAGACAAAAATACAAGAGTAGGACAGACTACTTGGGTACTAGTAGTAGTGGGGTGATAAACAATACAAGTCATGTAATGAACAAGGGCACTTTGATATTTCGGCTCATTTTGTCGTGAAATGCCCATCAGAACTTTTGTGTGACAACATAAGGATTAAAACTACTGCTACTTTAAAACGGAATAAACTATGAAGAACCTGGAATCGCTTCAGGTAAAGAGAGCCAAACATGGAAACATAAGGACAGATTACACATAAGTATATGTGCTTTAATGATGTAACCGGGGGAAGAACCATCCAGGGAAGAAAATATACATGTATGTATATGTGGTGGAGAAAGAGAGAAAATAGATTGCTTGCTACTTTGAATTAAATGTTTGTTGGAAGCTTATCTTTTGGCTGACTGAAACAAATAAGTTTTACAACTTGCGACTGCCTCTCCTCAGGTTACACTTGTCTCTTTCATTCAAAATACCTATATGTACACTATTTTCAGCCCTCAATTAACAATTGAGTGAGCAATTCGTAGAATTTAATAGCTAATTTGAAACAAAGTTTTGAAACCGGTAAAAAAGTAGTAGTAGTTGCACTTTATCTCCGGGGAAGTAAAGGTGCTATTTCGCACTTTGCATTCAACAAGATGCAAAAAAACAGAACATTTGTGAGAACAAGGTGGAGTGATAATTAAAAAAAGTGGGCACAAAAAAGGGCATAGCATTGAAGGGGTACACACATAGTATATATATTATATATAGAGAGAGAGAGGTGAAGTTGAGAATAAAAGTATATATATAGATATATATAATACGGTATACCGAAAGAGATAAAGAGAAAGAGAGAGAGATAGAGAGAGATAGAGGTAGGTTATAGTATAGTTTTATATAAGAAAAATGCAAATGCACTGCCAACTTGCACATTGCCAATAGAAATATAAAAATACAGACGATAAACAGAGATACAGAGAAAGATATAGCTAGATATAGATAGAGAGACAAGTAGCAGAGCAGGGAACATTTGTACGTTGCTTCCATTGATGAAAAAAAGTTAATGATTACCTTAACACTGAGCTTCTCCTGATATGATATGGGCCAAATTAAAATCAAAACATAGCTCAGTTACAGCAAAAAACTTAAGGAGACGTTTCCAGCATGCCTGTCTTTTGGCATAGTTTTCAAGAGAGAGAGATAGATAGTGAGAGAGATAGAGAGAGATGATAGAAGAAAGATAAGAGAAAAAAAGGAACGATAGATGTTCATCCAAAAGACAGACATTACTGAAATAAAGGTATAATTTAAATCCTGTTAATTTACCCTATTTATTTTTTGCGTCAATAAATACTAAAGGCCAATCAAATATATTTTCTCCTTCAACCTTACTTTACTTTTGACTTATATACCATACACGTAAGCTGCCTCGTCATACATTTCATACATTGGGATAAAATATACATGTATGGGTAACTTTGAACAAGGTCTAAAACCGGTTAATTCAAAGACAAACAAGAAAAATAAATAACAACATAAAGTTTCCAATAAAAATCCTCTAAATATTTGATAGAAAAATATAACTCGCTTTCCTACACAAAAAAAATAAACTTTTTAGTACGCAGAGGGAGAAAGCACCTAATGCGAAAGTTGTCGTCAAAGATTGGTCCTAAAAAAGTAATGACCATCACAAACAGTCTACTGCACTATATACTATACTGACTTGTTTTTTCCTCTGTTCATGATTACAAGCTGTAGCATTAAATTTTATGACTTTCAGTCTATTAAAAAAGAAAGTGACATAAACATAGAAAGACAACTAAAACTAACGCGATGGACAGGAAAAGGAAGGAAAGGGTACTCCTGGTAAACATGCATTTTGACGTTCATGTTCAGTTTTATATATATGACTGCTTTGGACGGCATACATGTGACAAAAGGTAAAAGGAAATGAAAGAGAACACGCGTCATTCTTTTTTTGTTTGGCCTCCTTGTAATATATTTTTTGTCAGTACCTGCAGGGCATTATACAGGAGCTGATGTTCAAACTTTTTCACGCCTAAAATTTGCTGGAACATATCGTACAGTTGCTCTTTAGACAAAATTAGCTCAGAATGGAGAGACTGTTGAAGTCGGGGTCGCTTGTTGTCCTCATCTCCTTTGAAAATACAATCAAACTTGGCCATCCATGAAGCAAGTACAGTTTCTTTACTCAGCCCATCTATTTCTGGCAAGGACCTATAAATTCCATTGTTAATAAATTGAAAACTTAGTTTCTCTCACACATATGAAATATATACCAATACACTATAGAGTTGATGTTTGGTACAAATATAATTATAGACCCAAAGTGGAGCTTTTACATGTGTATACTTGGAAGTCATATCTGTGTACCATTACCAGAAACACACACAACTTATTAAATCATAAGAACTACTTATGTTAAATGTACTTTGAATAATTTAAAACGGGTTTTAGTTGTTCAAGGGTCGGTTTCTATCATCAATCCTTTGCATAATGGTATCATAGAATGAGAAAATAAAATAGGCAACAATAATGTAAGCAGTCTTATGTTATATAACCAAGAACTGAAGTGTCTAGGGACAATTTCAGAAACTCGATCAGTTTGGACAATGTAAAAACCCGGAGAAGACTAGGGGATTCAGCGCATTCCAATGGCAGTTCTCATCACCACAATTTCCCGATTATTCGTGAAAATGAGTTGTGCTACTCCAGCGGTCAACCTTTCAATTTGCTCAAAAGCAATCTGTGTCCATGTCCGACCAAAATTACGTTATCGATGATGTGTCCTTCTTCCTGTTCACACGAACTTGCAACCAGTTTCAGGGTTGTTGTGCGCATACGGATAGCACACAAGGGTTACTATTTAAAGGAGGGACTTGGTTCTATTTTCGTCATCATCAGCCACAGACTATACATATTTCCTATTTGTAGCAGTAGCCGCAGTAGCACCACAAAAACATATAGCCTCAACGACTCCACTTTTTTTTGAGTAGGTATATATTTTGCATTATTATTGCGAAGTTGGCTCAAAGTTTTCCCTCTGTGAGTAAGTTTCCACTTCCCGTTGCCATTATTGCAGCGGGGTATCTGACTTTTTGCTCTTATTACTTATATGCAATGCCTCATTAACGTGACTTTGTACATGAAATTGCACATACCTAATAATAACACTTTTGTTTGAGGCACTCCGACTAAGATTATTTCACAATATTAGCTACGGGTTCATAGATTGCACAAGGGTTTGCACATATTGCATATACCTATTCAAGTGGTTATAAAATGGTAAGATGGGAAAGTATGGCTAGAAGAAATGGAAGAAAATGTTTTTTGTTTGTACTCACCTAACACGCTTCTCCACATTGTTCTTAAAAACTTCTCTAAAGTCATGATGGGAACAAGCCCCGGCTTGAACCATTCTGATAACCCGTTCTGATTTTAGAAAGACTTCAGTATAGTTGAGAACAGCATTTTGAAACGCCTCATCAGCAGCTATTTGAGTATCACCCTTCAGAAAGCTCTACATAATACATGGAAAACAGCACGTGCATATGAAAACAATTTTATTCGTAGCAGCAGATAAATGGTTATGCGCTTCAGGACATATATATTATGTATAATGAATCAACGAGAATAGAACACGGCAGCAGGTACTCTGTTGAAAACAACGTTTTAATCTGGTCATTAAATCCTTCGGCTTTTTTTTCTCGGATATCCACACAAACGCATAAAATATCGTCACACCACATACCATCCCCATCCTCCCATTCAAGTCAGTCATAATAAAGTTTAAACTAGGAAACAGTGAAGTACAAAAGTAGCGCTTACTATGGTTTTGTACGTTACTTTGTTTATACTTTCACCATTTTTTTATTTCTCCACGTTGAGCCATTACTTTTTTTAACGTACATAAATACAGCGTTATCTCAATCAAATGTCTATTATGCCTAGGGTATCATTTTAAAAAAATGAATGCCTTTTAGACTCAATTTAGCTGGAAACTATTAAACTATACCTCTTTGATTTTTTTTAGCTAGCCGCATATATCAATGTTCTTCCTAGCCATTTCTCGTGTAAAATGGTGGTGCCGGACGCATAAATGGTTCTGGTAAGTTCATAAAACTTGCGTTACTTTACAAATAATGTATTGTAATGTGATCATACAATATTTATGAGATAAGATGCAGGATATGCACGCCTCATGTAGCATCTCTGACACAATATACAAGTAATGGGGTGTTTTGAGCCTTTCTCTACGTATTGTCAACGGTGCTTTTATGATCATTTCACTACATCAACAACAAGAAAGGAGTTTTACATGCAAGTAAACGAAATGGAGTTAATGGTTGTAAACTTTTCAGTTACATCGCTGCAATGCAATTTAAGAAGTTATACAGCATGTTGCCTGTTCTATCCAAAAGGAAGAGTATATCGTAGAGATGCAATTTGTTATACGGGATGTAAGTATACCTATTAGTACTTTCATTACTTTCTCCTTGGATTTCATTTTACCCTATTATATTTGTTTTTGCGGTTGACGTTCAGAATGTCTCTCGTCCGACGTATATTCGTAGACTTGGCCTGATTGTTATAAAAACATAGTTATTTTGGTCTTTCTTTCCATTCATATGTTTGTGTGTGAAACATTTTTTATATTTATCCCCATCACAGTCTTCTATAATATGCATTTTTTCTGTGGTGGTGAACTAATAATGCGTAATTTGGTAAACTATATTTTCCACTTTGGAAATGTTTATGAGATGCCATAAGAAATTAGTTTGCCTCCTTTTGGTTTGCCGTAAAGGAAGACTACATGACGACAATCATATTAAAAATCATTACAACGCAGCCATCAAGGCTAACAAGTAAAGATAATAGATAATTGCTAAAAGTACAAGTATAAAGACATGGGAAATCAAATGTAATATAATATTTAGAATTTTTGCTACTTACCTGAAAGCGCAAATGTATGGTGTCTAACTGAGGCTTGGTGACTTTCGTGTGTCTTTTTGTCATATCTGTAGGCTGTTTGGCGTTGAACGGATACGCTATACACCTACAGATGAATACGTAAAGTTGTAGGCGAGTCTTCCGCAACTCCTCTTCACGCTCTTGTTTCTCCTGAAGAGTAAGCTGAAATAGTATAAAAGGAAAAGAGTTGAGTACAAAACCACATTTTCAAAAGCACATGCCAAGTAATATGTACCACAGGTTGTAATAAAACAATAAAAGCTAATTGGTTTTTTATCAAATGTGAAATCTGTTAATGAGAGTCCCCAAATACATTGTTTTGTGGGAAAATTTTAATGAAAACAAGGCCTTATGTAATCATGATAATACTTGCACTTTGGCAAAAACCGATCCAATATTAATTCTATCTTGATAAATCGTTTGTCTTCCTTGCTAAAATCATTACAGTCAAATCACTAATTATAAGCAGCAAGCGTTCATTCTTACATATTGTTACTTGTATTACTCAAATTCAAGATACAAATTTGCCGTGTAATATTTGCATATTATTGGTAGTAATATTTATGTTGTAACCAGAAGTAAGTAATTCATAATATAAACATGAATTACGAGTGAGTAAATAATCACACAAGTTTATAGTACCTAATTTTGTTTTAATTTACAGTTTTAAGAGGGCAAACTTTATTCGTCCAAGTCATAAGCTCAAAAAAGTGACCAAAAAGATTCACTTACATCGCGTGGATAATACTTTAACTTTATACCACAGTACCCCCATCATATTTCTGGTGATCTTATTAAGCAACATTGAGAAGTACATTACAGTGCTCTTCATAAGATTTCCGTATAAACTTGGTGCACTTGGTTAGCATCCTATCATCCTACCCCTTTCCCTTTGGGAAAAGTAAAGTTAGAGAAAGGAAAGGAAACAAGTAAGAGGAATACATTATATTTACATGATGTAAATTACATCAATGAGATTTTACAGTTAACAGTTTAACATATCTGTCATTGCATTGTTTCTGCACGGTCATGCATTACGTCATGCGCCACTTTAACGGTTTATTTTTATTTTGAATAATATTTCAGAATTTGTACTTTGCTTATCCTCTAATCAATAATTACCATGAAAATATTATAAAATTTTCATTAGTTGAGTTTTGAGTGAAATTTTATGGTCATAAAAAGTCATAAATTAAGTTTATCATTTCAATTATTCCTATTCTAAGCATGCTTAAATATATACATAGTCCGCTGCAGGCTGAAAGGATTTCCTTATGTCCATAACTAACAATTTGTTGTGTATTTGGTTAACTATGTACAAAGCTCGCAGGTTTTGTGTACCGTGCTAAACCGGAAAACTCGGAATTCGCTCAACCAATTTTTGTATAATAGTACATCCGCTCAAGGGATAGAGGCCCTGTGATTTCAGTCACCTCACTATCATTTTAAGAGTTTAACATTTTGAGCTGTATTAACTGCCATGGAGCATATGGTCGCAAGCTCAGCTCAGAAATAAAGCCTGATCATTATTATGAGAGCTGAATGGTTCATATTTTAAAATAAAATCTAAACACTCATTTTATAAAAACCCTTTCTATGTTGCAAAATAGTACTACTCCTCGACCTTATACTATAATTTCAAATTACAGACAGGTAATTTCCCAAATGTTAACTACGTAACAGTTTATGTATTATTTACCATACCTCTACTGACGTTATTATGGCAATGGCCGTGTGTTAGAATGAAAGCGACTACACTGGTGTTACACGGAGAGTATAAAGCAGTAAAGCACAATTTTCTTTTTCATTAGAATCTCTCATTCAGATAATCTTTTGAATGAATAATATGTATGTCAGGCTTTAGTTTTAAGTTTTAAGTTTTCAAATTACTTTTTTCATTTACTAAGCCTTCGTATACAACATGTGGGACTTCAACTGACTCACAAAATTCACAACCTTCCATCTCTCGTTCCCGTTTGAAAATCAAAGAGATTAAGACATTAAGTAGCTACAAGTGCGTGGGTGCAAAGTTTCGGCTCTGTAGCTTACATCGTTTATCGAGATAAGGACAGGCATTTTAATAAACAATTAGCTAAATGCTTTCATTACTTAACAAGCAGACTACGAACTGTACAAATACTCTAACAAGACTTTATGCAATGTTTCAATTTTCGGGCGCTTCGTCCGTATCATTATTTCAATCAATATTTATTTTGGCAATCCAAAAGCATTTGGGGTAAGTCAACAGCACCTAATTTATAATCTTTTGTGGGGCCTCTGGGTCAAATCAACACAACCTAATCTATCTCGCCCCCATACTGGACCTATTTGGAAGAAAGTTCAATCTCACGGATCGATAGACAGTTCGCATATAAACTAATGAAAATGAGGCAGGCATGTAAAGAAAATATGCAAAAGTGGCCTAACTTACTCTCAATAGTGATAGTATTCGAACATCAATCACACAAATTCTGACCCGTGCCAGTCTTATAAATATTTATTTATCAGAGATATTTTAGCAGTTCTCCAAGAAACGAATAAACAATGTATGGGAATTGATTAATCGAAGCTTTCATTATTAAGTAAAACTAACTAGCACCTTAATAGATTTTTCAACCTTGACTGGCTGATATGATGTGAGTACTGGGGTTGTTAAATCAATAATGGCAATATTGTGATAACCTAAGGTTTCAATTTAATCCCAGCAAGCGCACCTGCACACTCGACTAGTTGACATATGTACAATACATGCATACCTGTAATATACGAATCATATATACTTCAGCTACATAAGATGATTAACTGTTTATTAGATCTAGCACGGTCATTAGCTTAAATCGTGAACACATGGCACTATGATGGTTACATGACTTGAAACTTTTTATTAAAAACCTGGCCTCAAGCCATTGGGATAGGTACAAGTTAATTACGTTATCTTTTTTTAAAGCTTTACGTTATACACGGCTACTGAATAGTGAAAGCGTTTTCAAAAAGTGGTAAAAGGACGCCTGTGTGTTTACAAGTTTTCAAAGACTTCATCTTCCTCGTTACTTGGCTTAAATTTGATACGTATGGTTTTTTGCGAATGAAAAGTAATATGTAAATTCGATCAAATCTATTTCATTTTTTTTACAAAATATTTACATACAATTTAAATTAAATCAGTAGTGGTTTAAGGGGAAGTTGGTTATCAATAACCTCCCTTGAGTCGCAATATGGATTTTCGAGGCAATAATGTGACAAAAAATAATGTTGTTTATATACCGCACTTTCCAAGTTCCAACTCTCACGTGGAACCAGAGACCCACGGTATGAATGAAATGAATTGACGTTTTCTCAGAAGCAGTAGAGCAATCACTACTGGGATCATTTGGGACACACCTTGGCAAGGGTACCGCTTGTCAACAAAGGTAAACGAGCAGAAACGGAATCTGCACTACTGCTTTGCTTTTTTTCGGTTAGATAACCTAAAGCCACAGAAATCTGTCAAATGTAAGTAAAGTAGACACGACAATTCTGAGAAGCCAAGTATGAAAATGAATGGAGGTTGTGTGATACTTACGTAGTAGTAGCTTCATTTTCACCATAAAAATAAGCAAACTGGGAAAAAATATATTCAGCCAGGTGCATGAACACCTAGTGGGACATCAGCAATTTTAGTGCGTTGGCGAAAGAGAGGCCATTTTTCGGATGAGGAGATTTATCTCTCCGAGCAGTCCATTATTCACACAGCGCACATAGGCAGTTCAGTGCCTCTTCTGCTCAGAAGAAGAGATATATCGATAGCGTAGTGCTTTGCAAACAAGTTATCGTTAACGATGAAAAAGTAAATAGCAGACGAGAGAATTAAATCAACGTGCCTTTTTCCTCGTTGAACTGCTCTCTCGCTCAGACACGACAACATTGACAATTCTGAGAAAAATAATAATTTCCTGTGAGGAGTTCTGTGTGTCGGTGACGGTACATGAAGCAGGGTTTCAAGGATCATGTTTAAGGACTGTGATGCTTTCTTCCACATGGCTACTCTCATGATGATCATATCATCATAACCGCGCTTCTTCTCTAGTGAGTTATAGTATGCTACTGCAATTATGAATGTGCTTCTTTCATACGAGCTTCCAAGTTGACTCAAATTCAAAATTCCTTCATACTCCTTTATTATTTACGGTTATGTTGCATACATATTTTTTTTCATACAGGTATCGCTTGCATACTAGGAGAAAGTAAAATAAAAAAATAAATGATAATGATAAAATGTTCAAATTTGGGATAAGAATGTTGTGAAACGATGAGGGAAATGTTAAATGTTGCGGGGCTGGGATGTGGGAAACCAATATCATAATGATTTGCGCGTTGAGCAGTCTTGGAATACTAAGGTTCGTGTGGATCAGACCAAAAACCAAACGCTACTGAGATCAACCAATTATTTGATTGTATTTTTACCGCCGGGGGTTCGAACCGATAGCACATCCACATATAATCATGAATGATTTGATTTTGTGATACAGTTAAGTGAACAAATTTAAATTGACAAATTGTTAACCATCTATTACAAAAATAAAATACATGCATTCAGCCAACGACTTGGGGTTACATCATACATACGTACCAAAATGCGCAAGCAAATTATAGAATAATTTTATTTTTTTAGTTTGTGTTGTCGTGTATTTACATATTTATGTACAGATTATGTTTCATAATATAACATTTGCATATGATGGATGGATAACATTTTCCGCTTTGATGTATATTTACATTATGTAAATTACATAAAAATGCTACATATGACTTCCTTGAAATAAAAGACTGTGTAATTTATAAAAAAACTGTGTCATGTATAAAAAACTGTCATTTATCGTGAGTTTTCAGTTGCTCTTTTAAAAAGCCATGAAGATTTGCATGATTGCACGTGTAAAGCAGTTGTTTATCTTTTGTGACACATATTATACAAATTATCTTTGACATTGCACCCGACATAACATGCACAGTAAACATCAGGTGAAATGAAGACCACCTACTACCAATATTTGTTTGTACTCAATACACTCTCCACTCCTGACAGAAAAGACTGCAGTCGTACACGACAAAAAGTATTGGTGTATACCGTCTGTTTTTAGTTTTTGTCTAAGCACCTGGACAAAATTTATCTTTGTTTCCAACATGCTTTCGTTGCAAGAAAACATGATGTTTAGGAAGTACTGGCATATCCATTGTCAAACTGATCAGAACAAGGTCATCTAAATAACTCTTGTACAAGGCCCTATATAATGCGTGTACCCATATACACAGTGAAACGTGGATTATGAAAGAAATGATAAAACATTGACGTGTATATAGAATGCATCAATAGAGGCACAGTGTTAAAAAAAGGACAAGTCTCTGTATTGATCGATCATCGATCCATTCACTCATTCTGTATCGAAAATCCCTTTAAGAGATACAACAACACTAACAGGAGACCAGATACACAGATCAATATCCGTCCATATCTTTTTTATCTGTAGTTAATCAAGTCTCGGAACTTGGCGCTGCTTGAGGTTTGTATATCAACTAGGTATTCATAGCTGTATGCAATATCTTTATAGTTTAATATATTATACGAAACACGAAAAAAATAGGCACAAGATTTCTCAAGACATGTAGCAAATATGTAAATTAAGTAGGCTTGCACGGAGAATTGTAACAAGCTCTTATCTTTTTCTATGGTCACTCTATTCTTCATACTATTCCAAAAATAAGATTTAAAACCAAGGAGAAATAATGTTTTGTTATGAACGAGATATGAGTTCAGTGATACTTGAAAAAAGCACATGTATGCAAGACATGTACGTATTTAATGCCAGATGTACGTTTTATTAATTACCTGTGGGTCGACAGAATCCGTCACGGTTTTCTCAGACACTAAAGATGGAGAAGGCGATGTGGGTCTCTGAAGGGCAGCCCCACGTAAAGGCGTCCCACCACCACTGATATTGCTACCACCTGAACCAGTGCCCAAACTTCCAGCTTGGCCAACATTGAGGGTGTCTGTGGACGTTGTGCTGTTCGGCGAAAGTGACCGGTGGGAGCCCGGATGGTGGCCGTGAGGAATATCAAGGCTTTCTTTGTGAGGCTCATTGTGGTGACCTGCATGATGGCTCTTGGATGATGGTGCCTCGCGATGCTCATCATCACTTTCCTCTTCTGATGAGCTTGGGTCAATCATGTTTCACAAATCTGAAAGGCAAATGTTTACGACACATGTAACATGTTTTAATTATTATTTCCAGAATCATGAATTTTAATTATTCCACATATCCCCAAGCACAAAAATATAAAGTAGGTAAACTCAATTACAATGTCAAACGCTTTTAATTTGATCTTTTGCATTACTTGAACGCGAAATGGGCTTATGAGTAGTAGAGTGTGGGTGAAGGGAAAAGGTAATTTTCTTATAACGCCTGTGCAAAAAAAACTGTACGTGTTCAATATATCAAGAGGACAGCATGACATTTCCACATCGCACTCACACAGATCACATTCGAGCACTACAAGTTGTCCATTTAACTTTTGATATACCATGTACAACGGAAGAGCTCAAAAACACGTCGGATTAGTGTATTGTCATGTCTTGCTCTTTTATCACCTGGAAAGTGTACACAGCCTTTTAAATTTTCAAGATGAAAAGCTCACACTGTACAGAACGTGATCACTCAGGAAACTTATTTTAGCAGCTCTGTTGTCAAAATTGCCAAGGTATACCCACTATGTACTTATGTGCCCTAGATATCATGTTGTGCCTTTCTTATTGTTATCATCATACATATTTTTTTTCTTTGCCCAAACAAAAAAAATTCTAAACCTACAGAAGCACATTTTTTAGAAAGAAAAATCAAAAAGGCTTTTATCAAGTTGAGATCCTTCTCTCGGGGGATAAGGGGAGAGGAGAAAAAGAATAAACGAATAAAGGGAATATATATATATGCATATATACTGATGTTGGGATATAGAACGAGCACTTTCAAACATAATATACCTATGCACTTGACTAGCCTTCTTCTCTGCTCTCATTCAATATTTTCATTATAAAACCTCAACGACAGACACACGTGTGGAAGTGTTTAGGTTCCAGCAAAACATAATATTTTTTTATATATGGCATTGCACATTAAGAACCAACTACTCAAGGAAGGGAGCAAAAACTGACGATGTTATTTTGTACTCTCACTTATATTATTCATGCAATAAAAATTCAGCGAGGCAGAGAATAGAATGGAATTGAATGCGGTAGTTTTAGTAGTAGTGTGTGGATGGAGGCTGCTGTCGTCTTGTGTGACGTGCACGCGAGGATGATGTTGACTGAAGGAGAGAAAGAAAGAGAATGAGTGAGTAATGATGATGACAGTGGAGAATAGAAACATGCGTAGGTACATACACCATGATTAATAATGTAGTTTTCAGGAGAGAAAGAAAAAGAGGCGACTATGTTATATTATTATTATTATTATTATGTTCATATCGACATTGTGTTTAGTACTTTTCAAGGAAATTTCATTCACAACATCTCAGTTGAGTTTGTGTGTGTCTGTAGTTGTACAAAAAAGAGAAAAGAAGCAGTCGTCTTGTCATATTACCATGTACAGCATCCACCTTATAAAGTATTCAGCAGATAATACCTATGCAGTATGTGTATGCAATGCAGGCATGTTTCATATATAGCTTCGTGGCAGTTATTTATTTATAGGTGTCACACTGGAGACAGTGATTGTCGAGATAGCTCACTTTCACTAGATATCAGATCAAGACACACGTGGTGTCTTGATCTGAAATCTGCTGATGTTAATATTGTAAGTGTGTGTAGGGGGCAGGGGGGAAATGATGATATTGTCTCTTTCATTTCCACTGTCACCACTCAACACAACATTGTTATGACACATTTTCCACTAAATATTTCTTCCCTCATTCTGTTATTTTTACCTCAAGTCCACCTAATTTAAAAAAAATGCAAATGATTGAACTCTTCATGATCAAACATTATCAAGAAATACCAGTATAATTTTACTATATTACTTTAAAATTTTGACAAATCCTTGTAAAGATAAAAGCTTGTAGCTTTCCTTATTTCCAGAAATATTTGAAGTGTTGTAGTTTTTCAATGTGTATTCAGTCAGATGAACTCTTCTGATCAATCATATTCTGTGTCTCTATCACTATATCACATACCATGTTGTGTAATATGTACTTTAGCAAAAATAACCATTGCACTTCTGTACGTTGCATTGGATCAATACCAGTTGATCAATACTCTACCGATAATCAGCATCAGCAAACAGGATACGAGCTTGTATATCCTCTAAAAAATATTATTTCCTTTAGTCTCCTTTTCTCCTGATATTCACTGATTCAGTAATGTAGCAACAGTAACACTTATTGACAACTGGATGAAGTAAGAAATAGTACAAGCCAACACTGAACACACGCTAAGAGCTCGTCCCATTTTCGGACTCCAGACCTAGACACTTTGTATCACAAATTAGAGAAATTTCTATGTATTCTGTCATTCAGTATGACGTAAGACGATAAATATTTCCCCACCATGTTTAATTTATCGGTTTAAAGTAGTGAGTTGCAAATTTGCCAAGTACATACTATTTCGTACATGCTGTTTGTTGTCATTACGTATGACACAGATCGACACAGAAAAAAACTTATAAACACTATCGCATTACAGAGTCTGTAATGCAGACACTTTATGTACACTACATCGACATTTATATGATTTATTAATATATCTTGCAAGCCACTGATGTCATTTTAGTAAAATATCCCACTGTTGATTTATTTCATAAATCCAACATTAAATTTATGTCTGTAATACTCTATTCTGTCAAAAGTACGACTTTAAAAATACTTTGGTAGGAGTCCACTCTCTTTGGTGGTCTTGTTTACAAACACAAACTAGTTACTTGAAACGGAGAAAGGGATGCTTACTAGAAATATTGCACAGCTCAATTCGGGGTACAGTCTACTTTCTCGTAGGCAAGCCCTTTTAACGTTAATACTAATAGAAGGTATAGGTAATAGAAATTTGGCATCACTTTTAAAGATTCGGACAGTATTTTGACTATATTACATCGTATTACTCACCGCCATCTCCAACAGATACGCTTACAAAATGGTTCGTAAATCCAATTTTAAACTGACTATTATAGTACTGGGTTATACTGATTATGGGTCTGACATACCAAATAATATTCTGAAACTCTACTTGTATCGCTAAATGGGATAAAATATTACTTTCCTTATTGCCATCAACCTACAATATCAACTTAAACCAACCTAAGTTTTATTTTATTTATTTAAAGATACACTTGAAAAATTACTACTCAATAAATAATATGGATATTCATACGTACTTCTGCAATTATCAAAGTGGCAAGAAATAAGAATAATTACAAATAAAAGCTACTATTAGGTGAATCGTTTTTCCATGAATATCCACACCAGAATACGGCATACATATAAATACAAATTAATTTCGCAGCAACATTCTATCACCGGTCCTACTCTCTATATATATGTAACTATGGTAGAACTATTTTTATGTTCATTAATATAATAAATATACAACACATTTGTGTTTACCGTAAATGTATAATCAGTTGCTGGATGAACAAAATGTGGGCTCGTCCATCAATAAAGTGCAACTCACTGTCAGTCTGGTAGTGATTCATATCTTTTCCTCATGATGGTGAAGGTAGACAAGCCCGCACAAAAACAGAACCCTTTTTACATAACACACAGCACATAAAGACAGGTTGGGTTGCTTGCGTGCAGGAAAGGTTAGAGCAACGTTTGAGCGGTAAATCAGCTAACATGACTCAGGTTGTATTTAGCCAGGCAAAAAATCTAACTCTATGTTGTTCAAGCTTTCATCATTTACCACAAAAATTTATACAACCTGCTTGTGAAAGTGAAACCATTCCAACAATATGTAAAAGGATCTACGTATATGACGGACTGGATACATGTTTATTTGCAATGCAATAAATACCTGCCAATAATGCCTACATGCCAATATTATGTAAATTTCTCTAAAATGATTCATGTACTATCTTTCAAATTATTTATTCCAGCAGGAATATTTTGCTTAAATCGTATTTGGCTCATTCCAAAATTAAAATGTAGCTTTAGTAGCATCATCGTGAAATCAACTTGGATACATGTACGGATGAAAATTATTAGATTTATAACACACTTGTATAAACAACTACACCACAAATACAGTCAGTTTATTTGGTAAAAAATAAACCGCACGTGTAAGAGGCATAATATCTAGAGCTAGCAGCGATCCTTTTGTGCAAACAATAGGGAAAACATTTGAGCGGTATGACATGATGACGATGACACATAACATACAAGCATACATTGTACGTAGTAGGTACATGGGGTTTCCAGACAGTTGGGCAGACCAACAAGAATCGTGAGTGACGGTCCAAATAATGTATATATGCACTACTTAGTAATTGGTACAAGACAACATAATATTATTTACAACTTGTGGCTAGTTCTTACATAAATACACTCATTACAAAATACTTATGTAAAGGATATGATTTGGTTACAAGAAGGCTTGTATAATCGACTGGATTTTAAAGTCTGGTTCATCGAAAACCGCAAAAAAGGACTTTCAGATTAATTTATAATGTACACATTATGGCAAAGAGTAAATAATAAAGTTAGTCGTATGGATGGGTTTGGATGAACGAATGAATGAGAGAATACTTAAATTGCATAAATGTTGAAATATATACGTTGTTTGATGTGAATGTGTGTCTGTGTATTAAAATTTGTGTTATTGATCATTTCGTTTTTTCGTTCTTTGGAAAAAGAGATAAACAAACGAATAAAGTGACAATATCATCTAGACTCTGAAATGTTTGCTATGGTTTGCGAAAAATATTGTTGACAAGATAGATTTGATGACATATTTTTTTAAAAAGCCGCACACAACATTTAACAATTCTTATACAGCGTTATTTCACCAGTCTGACTGAAGTCTTAATATAATAAAGCTTATGCAATATCTTCCGTATGTATATATTCGTTTATGCTTGTGTAGTTATAATATTTTACACAAACAAAAAACGGTAAAAGTGGGACTGAGAATATGAAAAACATAACATGCCATGCTTTCACTCTTCTTACCTATTTCTAATCTGCTCCTGAATAATCAGCTCCCGTGTACAGGATGCTGATTATTGAAGGCGACGATGTGTACACCCAGAAATCACTTGCACTTTTGTCTTTACTCTTGGTTTTGCTTTGTACGTCTTCAACCAAAGTTTTTTCCTTTGTTGTGTTGCTGAAGCGCTGTGTGCACTTTTTGAACTAACACATTTTTTTCTGTCAAATACTTGCACGTTCGTGTTAAAATTTTTATATTTACAGTAAATATTGTCACAAATGCACAAATTTTAATGTGGACCAGTATGTAGTGTAATTATTGCCTCAAAACATCAAATTAAATGTGAACTGTACGCTGCAAGTATTAAAAGTTTGGGCAATGTGCATTTTGAAGCTAGCCCGAGCAAAATGATAATTAAAAGAAATCCCCTTTGTAAAAAATGGGTGACGATGAAATCACAGAAGGCGACGGAAAATATTGATTAATATGAGCATAGAGCAATAAAAAGAGAAGAGTCGAGACAGATGGATATAGCGGCTACTGTAATGGCGTTAATATTGCAGATGATGAAAAATTAATACATTCATTCATATGAAATGATGTTGCTGTTGGCATGTTACGTTGGCCATTTCCCCCACTATTATGTTTAATCTTGCTGTTAATATTATTGTTGTAGAAAGGGAACACGCCTTCACATGTTGCCTCGTATCTTCCATCCTCAACTTTTCTTTGCCGCTGTAGCTTATTCTCTTTAAGAAGCGCTTTAACTCAGTAAGTAGTATTAGTATAAGTAGTATTCAAAGTACTAGGTACTTTTTTTCTGTTGATGTAAAGTTCTCTGCTGATAGCACTCCATTCTATTCTGGCGAATGATGATGATGATTATGCAGAAGTCAGAAGAAACGCTCAAGTTAGTTGCCTACTAACATGCTTTCCCGAGTTTCGTACGGTAAAATGTTATAAATCTAGCTTCAGTAATAATACCATGCTCAACAAACACGATCGGCAACTTGGTACTTGTATGCATGTACGCGCGTTGTGGTAAAAGAACAATTTATGTAACTAAACATATTTTGTTTCTGATAAGGCAAATTAGTAAGCTGTAAAAAATACTTATTCTAATTGTAGAATAATATTTACGAAGATTACACTGGCAGTGTCTTTTCCGTATAACGTAAATAAAAAGAGTAAAAACCATTTCAAAAAATTACGCTTGAAATCCGTATATTATTACATTACTTATTGCCAAAGCATGAGACAAAGGTTACAGCCCACGTTTTCAAAGAGATTTAAGTTGCAATTGTTTTTGTCGTTTTCCTTTTGAAAGGGAGAAAAGTTAACAATTAGCGAAATTGTTGTGATGTAGTAGCAGCAGCAGTGGCACAGCAGCACATGGAGAATCAATAGAAAGGGAACTGGTACGTTGCTAAACTGCGGCTGAAACGCACACACTTATCAAGTGGATGGTGACTACGACGGCTTATAATAGTGGCGGCGGTGGTGTGCCGTGAATGTTTCTTCCACCACTACCAGAATGTTTATTGCACAACGTTCCCTATGTGTGCGCTCTATATTAGCAACCTTGGAATACTCAAATGAATGGCAAGAAGATGATGGGAGTTCACCAGGCAAAAAAAAACGGAATTTTTTCCCCGACAAGCACACTCACTCTTTCCCTGTCTAATTCAGCAAGTCAGCGATTTTCTTCTCTATTTCGTTTCTCTTTTGCTTCCTCGCATTGAGAAGAAACAAAATTGAGGCTGCTGCCGTTGTTCTTGCAACTTACACTACAGTTTTTTTAAAAAAAAAAATATTGATGTTGGTTCTTCTACTGCTATACTCCTACTACAACTACCGACGATGTGGTTCTTCGCGGTAGTATTTTATATACAGAGCACTTGGTGGTGGTGGTGGCGGCGGCGGTAGCGACGTTTGTGTTGGATGGGTACTACGAGTCTTTTATATATGTATATATATTTATATGGTGAAGGAGAATAGACAGCAAAGGATAACTCGTTAAGGTCGAGAGTCATGAGGATGGGGCAGAGGCAATAAGACACATGGGCCAAACCAAGTAGCCAGAAGAGCACTGGCTGCCAGCAACGGGGCACTCAGACTCTATCTCCAAAACTGAAAGGATTCCTTCCACTTTGCATTCAAGTAAGAACGAGAGAAGGAGGGAGAGCGATAGGTAGGTAACTGTTTAGCTTGGGACACAGAGGGAAAAAAACGGAAGACGAGAGAGAGAGAGAGAGAGAGAGAGAGAGAGAGAAAGCAGTACTTATTTACAGGAGCGGTAGCGTAGAAACCGTACTACTAGTAGTATCGGTTGTGTTGTAGGAGTAAAGGTATGGCTGTGGTTGTAGGTCCTAGTCGACGTAACGTTGTAGTATAGTAATAGTAGTAACAGCAATGTTGTGCCGAAATTGTTGTGCCTTCCATGTAAGCAATGTTTTTGGTGAAACTTGCCAGCTCATCTATTCTGGTTGGGTAAAAGAAGCTGAAGTTATACATGAGCGTATTGCATGCTCCAAATTTTGGTCGTAACATTGGCACAATGCAATGCCACTGCCACACATAGAGAAACACACAAGCTTGCTCTCCCTTTCTCTGTCCCTCTCCTTCATACTCGCACATTACTACCGCTACTTTACATCTTGGTCGCACAATCGTTATTGCTTTCTCTTGAACTAGTTACAATAGTTCCCTACAACCAAATAGACATTGCACATAATGTAGCCAGCAAAAGTAGGCATAATATTTAATTTGTTCATTCCGTATGCATGATGCTCAGTTGTAAAACAAGTCCATCCAATATTGTAGCAGCAGCAGCAGCAACAACAGAAAAAGAAAAACCCTGGCAAGAAAGCCCTATGGACTCAAATGTGGCATTTTCCAAGATTCATAAACCTCCTCTTTCTACCCTTTTTAACATAACGATGAACCACATTGTTGTACATTGTAGTGCATTGGAACTATGTGTAATATGAATTGGAATGAGTACGTGTTCAATATATACCGCTGTAGTAATATGCAAAATATGCATTAAAATAGGTACTAGTGGTAATGACGGTTTGCGAATAATGCAGGTATAGGATCGACAGAACAGTGAAATGGAATGCCGAAGAGAAATAGAGAGAGAGAAAGAGAGATATAGAGGGACAAACAAGGCTAGAAAATATGAAACGAAGCAGCACAGTTTTATAACTTGCTAGAATAGTGAATACCACCAAGGAGACATGTGTATATATGTGCTATTATTATTATTATTATTATTACTATTATTATTACTATTATTATTATTATCATTATTATTATTATTATTATATGCCTAGGTGTAATGTTTTGTAAAAGCAGAACAAGTAAAACGTGGTATGCCAAAGAACCATTCCTTTTATTGCCATTATACTATGCTGTATTTATCGAGAACGCAAAATTGAAGGACACAAGATATGCAAGCATGGAAGAAAAAGATTATACTAATGCTGCTGCTGTCGAAGATCGAGTAAACGTTGATGTGAGATGAGGGAAAAGCAACCAGAGGAGCAACCAAAGCAAAATGTGTATACGGTCTAGAGAGAAAAACACAGGGTACTTCTCCCATTGCACACGTTATTACTGCAAGTTGTATAAAAGTGAATACATGCATACCTATGTACATTTTTGGAGGATATAAAAAGACAAAGCATTTGTGAACTGGAAAACACTTTTCATTGTAGTAGTCTGTCTGTATGGTGGAGAGCACAATGGCAGGTTTCCCTTTTGGGTTTCCCTTTGGCTGTAAAAGAAAGCCGATGGAGACTGGGACAGAGAAAAAATGAAAGGAAGTTACTGACAAGAGCAATAAGGAAACAACAGTGACTGAGGTAATACACAATATTATGCAGTAGTGGCGTCTTGAATGCAGCAAAAAGCAAAAATGCCTTTCAATCGACAATATCTCAACAAAAAAGCATAAAAATATACGGAGTAGATAAAGCTCTATTGTAGTTGATTATATCCCTGATTACCACTTGCTTGTGATGATGAAGCATGTGGGCAGCAGCAGCAGCAGTAGTACCTACATAAAATGTATGATTTGTGTATACCAAATAAGATGAAGTATACTGTGAAAGCATGTGCGCACTTAATTATATCTGTTTTGCTACCACTGTATACATGTAGTATTGACAAAAGGTATAAACGCTTTATAATGCATAGTAGTAGTGAAGTAGTTCCATTAACAAGCAGTATCAAAAATGAATGAGCAAGGAATTTTCATGGTAATTAGACTCATCGCGTGATAATGACGAGAGGATGAAACGTATTTGTGCATTTATCTCTTTCTTTTCTTCAAAAGTCCTATAAGGTCAATAAAATTGTAGGAGACTCATTTTCTCTTCTTCTTCTTCTTCTTTTTACCGCCTAGCAGGTATAAAGCATACTTGAGTAGGAAAAATTGAGAAAGGGAATGAGAAAGAAAGAGCGAGGTTGGGGGTGGAGACAGCCAAATTACAGTTCGTATGCAGTCCTCAACTTGACTTTGTTGAGTAGAAAAAAGAACAGAAGACCTAGCCACCAAGTACACAAAGTCTTCGTACGTTATTGACAAATTCGGGGAGTGGTCCGACGAGCACTGTGTTTCGCGTTCGGAGAAAGAAAACCGTGCTCCCTCAGTCTTTTCACTTTTATATTACGCGCAAACTCAGAGAAAACATTTTCCGTATACGAAGGAGCAATTTTGTTTAAAGCATTTTGCAGAAAGAAGCACATGAAAGATGTAGAATTTTGTTACCAACACCCCCGAATACAACCACTTGGTACTGTAACTATTTATTCACATGTATTTCCTATGTAGCAACGTTCTTGTGCATAGATACCACGTACCATAATCATAACATTCAAAAATCACTATTTCCCTGCTGCTGCTGCTGCTTGTAGGATATGTGCCGCTTTTCTGATCAATGCATATAGTGAAAACATACGTGCACAATAATATAAATGTATAATACTTGTGTTCTTTCCCAATACATACCTATTACATGATTGCATATGTTTAAGGATCCCGCGATCCCCATGACGTATGTATGTGTTAGCATGTTTTCTGCTCTGTTACTTTTTTTGTGTTTATACGTTGCGCGAAAGTAGCAGTGTGTGAAAGGCAGAGTGAGAGAGAATGACGGGAAAGTAAGTCAGGATACAGCAAATAGCGACTGCAGTTATTCCGATACACAAATGCTTTCCCTGGTAATAATAATAATACATACATGTGCCTCCTTTGCTCCAGTTTCCTTTGAGCTTACCTTGCTAACACTATACCTTTTGTCCGTAAGCACGTTTACTATTCAAAAACATGACAATTGTATGCCACCACTCATTCTTATAGTGAATCTAGTAGTGGATCTTGTTGTAGTAATAAGTAGTATTTAAATGGTGGTAGTCATAGTAGTTGTAGTAGCAGCAGTTGAAGTTGGTTGTACTTGTGTACTTTCACCTCTACCTATGAAATGAAATCATAACATTCTTCTATTTCTATATATTATTATGATACTCAAATGTCCATACATACATGCCTACAATACATGCATTCACATGATACATACATAAACAGGAAAGAAGAAGGGAAGGAATAAAGGTGAAGAGGTATGTGTGCAAAAATAAAAAGAACAAAAAAAATGGGAAAGAACTATAATATATTATAAGGCAAGGCCAGAAGTAAATCCCATGAAAGTAGAGTTTCATTGCCGCTACCACTTCACAACCATATAGCAGATAGTCTCGTAATCTTTTCAGTTCGCTGGCCATTCTTTTCTCCCTTTTCTCCTTCTTTTTTTTCAGCCACTGATTCAATCCAAATATTAAAACATTTTTTTTCCGCTGCTTACAACCTCTAAGTGACTCGACGGTAAGTACTTTTATTACTTTATGCACCCAATTTACAAGAACACTGTTAAATCTATTTCATGGTGTAAAAAGAGCATTTGAATGTGTTTGTTCCTTTCATTTCATCCTCAACATATTGTAACCCATAGTATTATCCTTTTTGCATGCATAACATTTTATAATTATAAAGTAATCTCATTTTCAAACTGTTGTGGTAGTCCACCTTTTTGAGTGGGAATGGAACAATATGTTTTTAATGAAATTTCTAGCTAACCAATTTTTACACGTAGTAGGATGATGGAATTTTTAAAAAAAATATTATTAATGGTTTAAATGAATGTCTTAATTGAAATTTGAACTCAAGGTAAAGCTTGATGAAACTCACATATTTTGTCGTCTAACAAGCTCGGATTTTATGCTGTGTGTAACATTTTATCCCTGTAATAAAGTGAAAATCCAATTTTGGTGCGCCGTTGCATACAAAATTCATTTCACATGCTGATGAACTGCAAAACAATGCCAAGTAAATAGCACGACGATCATAAAATTGAATTTGTCCTATTATCTATCCTATCCGGTTCCTGGCATAAAAAAATACCACCACCACCACCACAGAAACGAGTTTAAAGGTTCTTTATAAAATAGGCTCTTTACATATATGTACGTACGTACATTATGGTGTACATAAACCTGACACGTATGTATTACATCCAAAATTTCTCACATATATGCATACAATCTCCAAATGTTATTTGTTACCATTATTTACTGATATCAAAAAATAATCCAGCAACGAAGGAACTGACATGCGAGCAAAACTGCCTCTTTCCAGTGCCATGTTGGCTTTACAACAGCGTTTCTTAACACGAAACCCTTGCCATTCCTCAAAACATGTGCGTTCAAAGTATCGTTTTATTATGATGTAACCTCAGCTAGTAAACAATGAATAAGTCGTTTTTTGTATCTGTTACAAGATTTGTTGAAAAACACAGAAAACTAGAATTATCATATGGTCTGCTGAACCCAATAGATTTAAAGAATAAAAATATTCAGTTGAAAATACTCACTAGTACATATGTAAATGTTCAAACTAAATAATACTAAAATAATATTCACATAGCTCTGTGCAAGACGAGCTGAAAACCTGGAAATGAGTTATGATGAAGATGCATGAAGCATCTTAGCCCTAAAGAAAAAGAAAATAATGAACAAGAATAAGAAAAGAAACAAGAACTACCTAGACGCATAATCCTCACTTTGCCCCAATCAGAAATTTAGTTCACAATGAAAGCTGTGAATATTGAGATGTGTTGTGGAACATTCTAACTGATAATTTGTGTCAATGAGCAAGCAACATTTATATTTCAATATTAGGATATCTATAGAAAAGATCAATATTTTTAGAAAAATATTCGATATTTATATAGTATTTATTTACAATACTCAAAGTTTATTTTAGAACAATGTTTTGGAGTAGAGATAAAAGTATATACCTTTGATTTTTTGATTTTATCGCTAAAAAATTTCACATGTAATTTTCATTTCTAGTCTTTCCGAATATTTATATATTTTTACATACCTAAATATATATACATATAAAAACTCCCTCGCCGACGAATTAACATTTTCATTCATTTCTCACATGGAACTTTGTTTGCAATTTTCTTTCTCACTTTCTACTTGGTTGGTACTCTATATATCGTGCCTACGTTCCCCATGATAAAATTGTGGACGGGAATTTGTTGCGAAAAGAAAACCAAGTAACT
>JAITYZ010004182.1:0-25492 GCA_027744595.1 Paronellides praefectus
TGCCAGTCGCATTATTTCCGGCAATTTAAATATTTGAAAACTTCATTTATTTTGCGCTGTTTTCACCATATACTATATACACACATATTGGGGAGAAAAAAATAAGACCAAGCACACATTAAACTGGAACACCACGTGTTTTCTACCCTCGCTGATAAGGATCATGAGATATATTATTACAATATAAATTGCAACAAAGAGAATCTCTTGCATCATTCTTGCCTCATGCAAAATTTGCATATAGCTACCTACCTATTATGTACACATATCTATTTACTTGCACATCAAATCAAACATACATGCAAACACACAAGGGGATCCCTGGGCTAAGGTTTTGTATTTTTTCAACCACCACACCACTGCTATTCTCTGCTACCTACACACCTTTTCTCGCCTATCACCTATCTTTGCTCACACTACTACTCACTTCATTCCCCTCACCAAACTTTCTTTTGTGTGTGTTTTGAGACATAAATTTTGCACAGTATGTACACATTGAGGGAGTGTGGTGCACACATACACAAAAAACTGCACAGTCACAGTCAGTTTCAATGAGTTTTTAATGAGTTTCCAACGAGCTTTCTGAGCCGAAGCAGCTTATGTAGGTATTTCGATACGTTCACCAGCATAACTATCATACATTCAAGTGGAAAAACTATAAATGCAATTTTTATGTAATAACGGGAGAGGGAGGATGCACCTATTCACTTACTACATGCCATACAAACAGATGTATAACAATATGACTCCGTATATTTATATACGTGTATATTTTACTGCATGAATAGTTGATACGTCGTCGTGCAAAGTGGAAGGAAAAGTGGTCGACATTTAACAGCAGCAGAAGCCGGAATTTGTGTAAATATGCCTATATTATAACAGTTGTAAGCCTTTCACTCTTCTGAATCCCTCCCCCTCTCTCTCTCCCTTGCAGACTATCATACATACCTATATACATACATCAATGCGTAACATAATGATACTTTTTTTCTCCTATTCTCATTCCCTCTATCTCCCTCTTTATGGTAACCGAGAAGGATTTAGGGCGGCTCCTCTTGATCCACTTTTCTCCTTCACCAGATGAGAGTCTATTACTTTTACACCAAGTAGTAGTAGGAGTAGTGGAGAGAGAGAGAAGAGCAGGAAAAAAAAACTAGCTGACTTGACTGAGAAGAGGTTGGTCCCTTTTTTGTTACCTTTTTACAACCATCACCAGCTACCAACATCCCCAATTTCTGGTGATGGTGTTGTAAGGGGGGAGGAGGAAGAAGAGGAGGAGGTGATGTTAGGTTTCCTTTTCAAAATTCAGCTTAATACCCCAACAGAAAAATAAACCCATGGGCACTGTTACAGCTTTATAAAGTGGGAAGTACAACAACCATACAGAAAAGTACATAATGCAGATTGGGAATTATTGCAGATGAGTTTAAAAATACATCAATGGTTTCTCACTCTCAAACTCTTTGTCTCTCGCTCTTCTGCTTGTAAAATAAGTTGTATGCATTGTGTGGAAGGTACTTGTGGACCACAGTCGCAATTTCAACAGCAGTTCGGCATACATTTAAGGTTAATTATTACCAACTTGGGTAGACTTGACTCCTTTGAGGTAATTCTAAAAATCACAATGATACAGAGAGTGTGTGTATATGCGTATGCGTGTTTTATTATTCCATAATAATCAGAGAATAACAACAGTAAATACAAGCAAGCAATTCTTTTATAAACTTCATCTGCTCTTGGTATGCTTGTCAAAATTGATTTTTATAAGGTTTACGCACAACCATTGTAGTAGTAGTAGCAGTAATCCCAGCAGCGACAAGAAGTGGAAGGCACGCAAGACTCATGATTGTATCGTTGTCGTGCAGCTGTGAGTTGTGTTGTGACAATGTGAGGATGATGAGAGGACACGACAATGCGACATGCTTTACACAAAGATAAAATAAAAAGGAAATCATCACACATCCATTCTCACTCAAACTGCTTGCATACTTCAAGGTTTTGTGTGAGTTTCCAAGGTTGTCCCACTGAACAAGTCAATTCTACAGAGAACATTAACAAGCTTTACTGTTACTCATACATACACACATTCTACCATTTTATTCACAATATGTTATTTTCAGGGAGACAGAGAGAGAGCGAGAGAGGCTCCCCTGCTATTCTTTCGCTTTCACAGCTTCTTTGTAATCGCATTTCTCACCTCAGGACTCACATACCGGAAAAGCCAAAGGCATACGCAAACACACACTCACTTTACTCCGTAAAGTCTTTGAAAAGCAGAGAAAGAAGAACAAATGATATATATATTTAGATGAGCACATTGGCATTGCCCCTTTTTGTCATCTGTACCATACCATCATCATCATCTTCGCTATATACTATTCGCCATTCAAATAGACACATACCTAACTCGACACGGAAGAGCAATAATAAAAGAATGTCCGTCCTTCAATTTGCTAGCCAAGCAGTGTGCAAAATTTGATTTAAGATCATCATCAACTGTGTATGTAGATAGGAAAGGTTTATTATAGTAGCGAGGTAGTCGCATCTCTGAGAATATGTAATAACAAAAATACTAATAAAAGCTTGTGTAGTGCAATGTTGCTGTTTGCTTCTGCTATGAGAGATCTCTGTACCCACCAAAATGTATAGTGCTTCCATCCCAATTCAGGGGATAAATATATATAAAAGTATATTTATATATATTGGTATTTATTCCTTTCTTTTTTCTCCAGGATTGTATAGTTTACGAGAAAATACGTAGTTTAATATCAATCTTTGTATAAACAAGGAAAGCAAAGCAGCAAAGGAAGAGCGGATGGGGAAAGGGAGAAAATCAACATTGAACATTATTTTTAGTTTACATGGAAATGGCAAGATATTCGCCGTCATTCCTGGAAACTGAGGGAACGAACAAACTCTCTTCCGCTCCCCTCCCCCTCTGTCTATATAGCTTGATGATGTGAAAGTTATATGAGATTCCTCCGAAAATGTAACTCAACTGACCTACAAAAAAGTTGACAAAATACACAGCAAACACACACGTTTCATTTCATGACAAAACTCGTGCTATTTTCAATCTACAAACAAAATTCGGAGGCTTTCTATTCACCTTGCTTCTTTTTCTGCCTATTTCGCTGCATCATTCACTTCACACACAAACACACACATAACACGTCATATAAATATTCTGATGGTATTACTACCACTCTCGACTAGATAGAGACGGAGCGAGAGAGAGAGCGAGATATAATCAGAATCCCAAATGTGCATTATACAAAATGACTTGACAAATATACACATCCCTATTATTATGCAAGGCGAAATACTTGCATATAAGGAGTAATCCAGGTACGACGACGACTACAAAGTGCATAAAATGTTGTGAATACTTTCACATGTTCCATGATTCTACTGTGTGTGTGTCAACCGAGTCAATATACATACAACAATCATTATTATGACCCTCACATGTTTTCTTTACTCTTCTGCTCAGAAATTTCCATTATCGACATCACAGCTCATTGGAACTATTTTTTTAAGAGCACGTTTTCTCTTTAAGATAAAAGCAGACTCTGAGCTTAAGGGAGGAAAAGGAAGAACGTTTTAATAGCTACCTACATACTAGTCGTTAGTTTCATCGTCAGATTAGATCACTTTAAGAGTCAATCTACTTTTTTTCTTCTTGTGAATTTCCTTTTTTTCTATCTTTCCGCTCGAAAGCGTTTTTCCTCAAAAGTAAAAGTGTTGGTTGGGTCTCATATGGATTGAATATATGTTTTTTGGTGAGAAACGTTCAAAATTATCTCTGAATTTCTGCTTCGCATGCCGCCGCCACCACCATCCCCACTTTAACGTATTGAAAATATGCTGCTGCTGATCTCTTACTTCCTATGTCAGCTGAGCCACCTCTACTTCTTCTTACTGCCTATGAGCTTTATAAAAGTTTACTAGTTTCCAATTTTACCCATGTATTTTATAGATGTTATGCATATTATACAATAGTTTTTTCCCCATTTTATCTCACATCACTATCCTCACTTTTTTCTGTTTCCTAAAAAAAGACATTAAAAGATAAAAAGAAAATGTAAGAATAATAAAGTAGTGTAATAACAAGTCGTCTCGCTACAGTAGTTGTTAGTTCTATTGGCTATGTGTACAAGGTTATCAAAATGTAATAAAGTCAATGACAACAATGATGATCTGAAGTGATCGAAAACATTTTCTTTTGCTGCTGACTATGATGATGTGTAGGGAAAAGAGTATAGGGAGCTGTTAAATATCTAGAAAAAAAACAATATAAATATATAAAGTCATTGCATCTAGATGCATCTGAACAGTTGATAATGATGAACATGAAAAGTCAAGCCATGACACTTGTACCTCCATCCTCATCATTATCAATACTTTCACCGCCGCCGTACATATACTTTCAACTCTTGTGTGTGTGTGTGTGTGTGTGCCCCTACCGCCACCGCTTCTTTCGCCACACTTTTTTTTGTAAAAAACCATTGAAAAGGTGGCGATGGCAACAAAACCGGGAATCCTTCTCCTCGCCAACAAAAGGACTCACACACATCTATATACACACATCTATATACACGATAGCAAAGTATATATGCATGAATATATGCATGTGTGTGTGTCTGTCTGATTTTGCGAGAGTTTCCACTTGGACAACGTAGAGTAGCACTTTTTTCCTAGTTGCTGTGCGGCTGTTACTACTGCTAGATCGATATAATGCAGTTATTGGAAACCTCTAAAAGTTGCAAGCTCTTCTGCTTTTTCCACAACGAGAGCATCAGCAGTAGGAGTAAAAGTGTGAGTACAACTGCTACTTCCACTCCAAACGCATCAATTGTGTATTGTATATAAGGTAGGTAGGGATAGTGAAATGAAAGTGATGGATGGACGCGTACCACCACGTTTTATATAAATATACCCATGATACAACTGGAAATGAAATGCAAAATGAATGCTGAATGTGTGGCGACGACCGCATCCAGACATGATGATGATGATGATGATGATAATGCTGGTAGGAGAACCCATGAATTGAATACCTTTCTCTCTCTCTCTCTCTCTCTCTCTCTCTCTCTCTCTCTCCTTCTTTGGAAATTTTGTTGGGAAGAAGAAATGTTCTTTAAATTGTACCATTGAGTTGGGTAGGTATGCACACCACACGTACTCCACTCAACCAAATCAAACCATCCATCCATTTTATATGCCTAGTTCCTTCCTGATCTTTCTTACTCCTGAACCACCTCTCGTAAATATTGCATTTTCTTTCAACTTTCCTTTCTCTCTCAAGGATTGCATGCATTTTTTTCCTCTGCTTCATGACAAGGCAAAGAACATTCTGATACTGGTGCGTGGTGGAAAAAAAGGATAAGGTTTACCTTTTTTCTATCACAAGTGTACTGCTTTTAACAAAAAAAGGAAAAAATGAAAGACGAAGTAATCGGATAATTTCTACTTTCTAGAGAGAAAAAAAAGTCACACACATGCACATTTTTGCTACGTAGGGTTCTGCTTCTACTCTGGAACATCTTGAACTGTTATATCATATTAATAATAATAATAATAATAGTAATACCGTCATATATTGCATTGCGTTTTTTACCTCGACTTTGTGAGGAATAAATGCCTGACGGTTTGTCTCCTTTTTTTCCCTCGGCTTTATTTCTTTTACCTGCTCTCCGTTTATACGGAACGCTACAAAACTATCGTAAAGAATTATCGTAGTCTTTGGTCAAGTCAAGCGTCTTGGTTGGTAAAAGAAGAAATCAATCCAAAAAAAGAGAGAATTTCCCTCTTCTCTCATTCTCATTCACTCATATAGTCAGAGAAAATAAAGATTTGTGTTTTATTCTTCCCTATGGTTTGGGAGGAAAAGGAATGATGTTGAAGAAGAAGAAGAAAAAAAATTATGAGAAAGGTATAGAAAAAAGGGAATGGAAGTATACAAGAGAAAGGAAGCATGACACACAAAAGAAGAGGAGAAAGGAATGAGAAGCCAGGGAAAAGGAGAATGATGACACAACAACCATTACCACTGCTGGCACACTAATACCAACCATCCTTCTTCTTATGCTTTTATATCTACGTCAAGACAAGCATACACACAATATACACACAATATACACACATGGAGAGAGAGAGAAAAAAAAAAGAAACAGGAATCGAAGACTGAACACCATTATGTTGTGTGTGTAATATGTGTATATGCACCGGTCTTTTTTCTGCAAAGAATATGTACAAAGATGAAAAAAATATAAGTAAAAGGAAGAAAGAGAATTCTGTGAAACATGCGTGTAAATGTGAGCCCATTAAAGAAGAGAACGCAAGGTGAATGCATAAAAAAACAAGGAAGAAAGAAAGAATGATCATCATAAAAATATATACTTGTACAGAGTACAACTTGTTGTCTTGAAAAGTTTTTTTTCTTCTTCTTCTTCTCCTCTTCTTTCTCTCTTCTCTTTCAGAAAGATCTACTTTTGTCTGGTGGCGTGACATGCACACGAAACAAAGAACATAATTCAATGAAAGGGCTATTTTCTCGGAATAAATATGTATGTACAAAAGCGTGGGTGAAACTAAAAGGTCCAAGCCAACAAATGACTTGGCTCCCATCATAATGTTCATCTCCACTACTTTTCCTATATATATTTTTTTTGTTGCTTGGGGACGGGGTACTTTGCTGAGCATGGATATGTATTTATTTATATCTATATTTATGTCTATAGTGTAGTCAAGGGGCAGAAAATCATGTCGGCTTTTTGGAAATGCATGCATGCAAAATGGGTGTTCTCTCAAAATTTCTAAACAAAACTGTTCTACTGATCTCATCTCTTTGACTGAATATATGTATATGTGTGTGTGTGTGCATGTTAGTTTAACATATGTTTATTCAGGGACTTTCCTTTATGCGCGGTGATCTGATCGCAGTGGTGGTTGTGGTGGTGGTGGTGTGGTGCTTGGTTGTGGTCACGAACAGACAATGAAAATTGATTGCCCTTCTTTTCTTGTATGTACGGCAGAGAGAGAGAGAGAGAGAGAAGAAAGAGAAGCGAGTTGTAAGTAAACTAATGGTTGATCTTTCCTTTCTCTCTGGAAAAAAGGAAAACTGGGAAACGAAGAGAAAATACCTTGTGCACCTGTGCTCACTACTATCTATATCCATATCCTGTCGTCCTTTCGTTCTAAGGCATTCCACCGCCACCAAACAGGCCCATTATTCCAAGCTGTGTGTGTGTAGTAAAAATAACAACTCGAGTAAAAATATAAACAAGCAAATTTTTTTTACGAGTATGCGTGATAAGCTTACTCTTTATACTTGTCAAATATTTATTTTGTAGCAGGGAACGGTTAGACGGTACATTGGGGTTGTGTACCTACCTATATTACTCAAAACGGTAATAATTCAAAAAAAAAGTCTCTCACTATCATGCAGACTCATCTCATCATTAATCAGCATTGGGAGCAGTAAAGGTAAACACTGGGGTAAAGGGTTGAAATCAATTTAAGGTTTCAGATTCTCGATAAAGCATGCATTCAAATTTTCTCAATGGCATTGTTTCAGAGGAGAGTGGAGACAAGGCGGGCTACTATAGTAATGGAAGCACAGAACTCAAACCAAGTAATTGTCTTTTGCTCTTTCCAATAAAGCATAAAACAAAATCATCACCATTTCAACTGACGCTCACCACCACCACCACCACACCAAAATACGCACACATAAATATACACCTACACCCAATTTGCCTATCTATGACGTCCACGAATTTAATGAATATAGACACTTTGATAATTTTGGTAAATGGTCGTATTCAATTTAAGATGTAGATTGTTATTATGCCATGTTAGTATAACATACCATTATAATGATAATTGGAATCTTTCAGACCCAGACAGACTGCTTGTGTGTGTGTGTGTGAGAGAGAGAGAGAGAAAGATAAAAAATCTTAATGAAGGGAAAGATGTCCTAGCTCGTCGTCGTTCTGTGCAGTGTAATATGCGTTTGTTGTATTTTTCTAGTTCTTCGTCAAGTATAAAATGAGATTTACCTGTCTATTAGTTGTAAAGCTAGCGCCAGAAGCAATGGCAGTAGAATTAAGCGAGGAATCTAGCAACACTCATCTATCAACAGCGAAACCTCATTATTTTACCTAATTGTATTGTCAGCTCTCTCTCTCTCTCTCTTTCTATTCGTTGCTCCTTCTCCTTTCCTTAATAGATTTTTCGAGTTGAACCGCAGTCCCCTCACAATAAAATGGTTGGGTTTACCAATTGATAGCAAACCGCAAGGAAAATGTGGACAAACACACACGGGGGGAAGTGAATGTGAGGAGAAGTCGTGAGCACTCCATAAAATACCTCTACCGTCACTACCGCCTCCACCCAAATAAAAAAAAAGAAAGATTGGTTTCATTCTACCCATCTATCTAACTATCTATCTATCCAACCATTCATCCATTCTATTTTTTATACTTCTTCTTCACCAGCGGCATCATCGATGCTAGAACCAAAAACACATTTTCTTATTCTTCCTTTTTCTTCTTCTTCTTGCGATACTGCCTCCATAACAAATGATGGATTTGAATAGGAAGAAATTTATTCAGTAGACTGGCTCCATAATCCGATTTAAATTAAATTATTCAAACTCATATCTTATAAATGCATTGATGTGTGTGTGTGTGTGTGGATGTGGAGGATGGATAGATGGATGTGTGTATTCAAAAGAGAGAGAGAAAGAGATAGAGAGAGCTACAGGAGTAGCGGAATTATCATTCTTCTCCAATTCAAATGTATTTTCTGCATTCTGATCATGCCGTAAATGGTAAGAACAGAACAAGAAGAATCCAAGGCGTGTGGATTCGTCCACAGAAAAAAAACAGCACGCAAGTTAGAGAATCCGCAACACCGGTACAGTTATTTAAACCATTTTCTCCAGATCCCCAGTGATGGTGCGGAGAAAGTGGAAAAAATAAAAGAACGGCTCGGCAGGTCAGGCTTTAAGAAAATACTAGGTATATGCAAAAGAAGGTGTGATGGAGTTGCTACACAAGTTCCATGACAATCTCCATTTTGTCAGTGTGAAAACATTAATGCGAACCACCCGCACCAAACTCTCCAGAGTACCTTCTTCTTTCTGTTTTATCAAAACAGGAGCTTGTGACATATTCATCACATCATCCTCATCAAAACCAGCAGCAAGGCATGATTATCTTAAAACACGTTTTCCACTTTGTACTTATTAACAAGATTAAGCAAACTAAAAGAAAAATAATGAGAAAAATGAGTGGGAAGTTTTAAAAGGCCTTCTTGCATAAATATATTTTCTACATCGCAATTTTCTTCTTTTTTTGTGTGTGTTTTTTTAAGAAAGAATCAGCACAGTTGTGAGTTGAGTCATTTTTTAGAATTGCTTATTGTCACCATCGTCTTTACCCATTTAAGCGTAAAATCTTCTCTTTTTTTGCTTTACTTGTTCGTCAATCATCTGAAACAGGTGACAGTTGCTCCTAATTGGGATTGTTTCAAAAGAAGACCATGACGGCGATAAAGGGTTTGATAAGAAAATAAGGTTTTTGGTGTGTATTGGCAATGATGACATGACATCTGCTTGCACCTGGGCTGCTGCTTGATGTCTCGCAAGGAATGGGGCGGTGAACAGAAACAGGACAAACACTTTTTTCAACAAAAAAAGCATTTCTTCCGTCTCCAAAAATAATATTTTTGAAAAATATTATAGGACGGCAATTTTCACAAAAGGAGTTAAATAAAATTTATTCATTAAAATATACTAGCATAACTTTTAAATAATAAAGTTTCCAATTAAATTTAAATATTATAATAAATATATATTTTTTCCTCTGCTACCAGCATCCAAGTACCCACTTGGTTTAATACTGAAAGAGACACCAGCAGCACTACCACCGCCGCCAAGAATAAAACATCACGCAGAATTTTATAGCTGGTAGCAGTGAAGTGACGGAAATGTCGAAAAGTGGCAGGCAGTATATTTACCATACAGCAAAATGTAAGTTGTGTTTGGCTGGAAGAAAGCAAAAAAGGAAACTTTATTACTTGTTGTAGAGAGTGTGTTGGTTTAAAGGAAGAAGGAGAAAAGTATCATTTACTGCCGGAAATATTCAAAGTTGAATGGAATAAGTACTCAGAAGTATATTTATATATGCATAATAATGTGCTATACTAAAATACACACACAGCAGAGTTATTATGAACTATAGGACAGCCTGTAAGGGAGAAACAACAGAGGGAAAAAAGAAAGAAAACGTTAACTCAATTCCTTTCATTTCAAATAAAACTTTAGAAAATGTAATATATGCCGCTCTTCTCTTGTAGCACAATTCTGGGAGCGTAAAATTTCCCTCCTTCAAAACGCTCCTTTGCTTTATCTATAATGATCGTTATGATATCATCGTATTTTTCCATGCTTTGTGGTCAGACTCCGTTCTCTCCAGCGCTCTCTGGAGAACCTGTGGAATTTCTCTTGTTCGAAATTCAAATTCAATAAAATAAAAGAAATTTTCAAACCCGTACCACACTTTTACTGATGGAATGGCATTAAAGAGCAATAAGTGTAGAGAGAGAGAGAGAGAGAGAAGTAAGTTTTCTTTCTCTAGTCTTTCTCTGCTGAGATTCTTGTTCGAAAATACGTTTTCATCTAGACCAAGTAGCAATACCAAAGCTGAAATTTTTTCCCGGTCTGAACTACTGAATTTAAATGATTTCCTCCCTCCCAGCTCTACAATTCCAATAATAATCGCATGTACATATTTTCAGTTGGAAAGCGGCAAGCCGAGTGTATTTTGATTTGGAAACAATTTTGCATAATATTTTGTTCTCTTGTTGTTGCTACTGCCGTTATATCATCATTATTAGTATTTATAGCATCCTATATGTTCTCTACCAATCCCATCGATGTGATGCTGAATATAAATAAATGTGAAAGAAAAATAATAATGCCGACTATTTATGTATGGAACAAGGAATCTTGAAAATACTTTTGCAAGTTTCCAGGCCTGAGAGTAGTAATGAATGATGGGGCTGGTGATAATGGCCGTTTTGTTTGAGTTTGTTATTTCCTTTGAAAGGAACAAGCTTTTCCTGTCTACTTGAGTATCTAATCGACTGATCAAAGGGAAAATGTAAATGGCCATTACCCAACCCACTACCCCGGTAAATAAGCATGCACACTAATACTTATTTAGCAAACCATACCGTCTAAAGCTGATACAATAATGGATAAGTGCATTTGTGCACTTTTGTTGCCAATTGTGAACCAAATCCGGTAACAGCATGACGGAGGGAGTATTGTAAAATGCAAAACATTTAATAAAACAGTAAAAAGATCAGCAGGCGTTTTTTATCCACTCTTCCACTTTTGCAGTGTTGTAAACCTGTGAGACGGAGAAAGGATTAATTCCAAGTGACTTGTCGGCTCAGGCGGTGAAGAAGATGGAGAAAATGAAAAAGTTTATTTGATTTTTTAGAGAGAGAGTGAGAGAGAGAAACAAAAGCAAGGGAGTTTCGAGGAGAGGCGACTGCAACCTTCGTACATTTTAATACTTTTTTACTAGCGGATCAGCCCGTGCACACATTATTAATTCAGACACTCACTCATACACTTTGTCTGTGAGTCTGTTTTATTTCTTCTTTTTCTATTCTTTCAACTCCTTCCCTATTTTTTTGCTTTCCTCTTCCCCTCCCACTCTCTCTCCCCCCTCTCTCTTCCCACTTTGCCTCCTTTCTTAAACGTACCATCAATCGGAAGAACGGTACTTAAGAAAGCGTTCAAGTGGAAAGTTGACGTTACATGGTTCGCAAACCAAATGGATTACTGAGGTAGTTCCTTCAAGTATCTTTACCATGTCAGACAGCTTTATGACCTGCTTGGGATCAATGCAATGAGTGCATAACGACAAACGTTCAGTTTATTCTAAACTTTTTTGCAGACTTTCTCTTTCTATTTTACACTTCCTGCATCATCATACCTGTTTATCTTATAAATTCTAAGGCCCCTACAAAATATATGTAGGTACATGTGAGTATATTATACACACAGATTAGGAAATAAGTAAGAAAAACGCATGATATATATAATATGTATATATATTTATTTACCGTTTCCTATGGCCAACCCGTTGTTCTTTTTCCAAGAAATCTTTTATGTGCAACTTTTATGTGTTTTACTGGCCTTCCTTGTTCATTCCTTGTTTCGAGATGGCCGACAAATTTGTGACGTCATTTATGTCAGCTTCTTTCGTGTCATTTCAAAAGAGTATGTAGTCAAAATAGTAAGCGGTATGTCCATGCCATAAATTCCAAAGAACGGACAAAATAATCGTCATCATCCATCGCCTTACTTCTTGGAGTATTTATAATACATCGGGCACTTATTGGCTGATTTTTAATGTACTTACTTTTGGACTAATTACTAACATGAACTACAACTATCTAAATAGTTATCTTTTTGACCACTTACAACTTGGTCCACAAACAATCTTGACTACATACTCCTTTGGAATGACACGAAAGAAGCTGACAAAAATGACGTTACAAATTTGGCTCAAAACCTATTCTTTTTAAGCCTTGTTTATATACCTATGTACATATAGTATATGTATTGTCATTGTGAGAAACGCTGATTCTGTAGGTCCAGCAGCCAAAAAAAACTTGTAATCTTCCGACTTGTTTTCCTGTTCTAGTTGAGTTGCTGTTGTTGTGTTGTCTTGCTATTGTTGTACTTTTTCTATTGTAATTTTATGTCGATGACTGACTGTCTCTGTGACTGTCTCCTCACTCCTCACCACCACCACCAACACATGTGCGTGGCCAGCAAATATACAGAACATATAGTCGTTGTCTTTTTTTATGTTATGATGTGGTCCTTTCCCGTTTACTTCTCTAACTTTTTTTCAATGTACTTCAACCTACAGTATTATTACCATCATCACATAACCCCTACCACATGACTTTTTATGTCTTCCTTTAGTAGTTTTATTCTTGTTGATGGGTAAATCACAAAAATTCCAACACAGAGGAACAAGCATTCCATTGTATGCGTGTGTTTAGTAAACTTGAGAAATAAAAAAAGTTTGTTTTTTGCGTCATTTGCATGGCTCATAACCTCCGCAATCTCGTACCAACAATTATGTTCAGTAAAGATGGGCAATTTCGACATCTTCTTCACACATTGTATGTTTTTACTACCAAACGTGATATCACGCAATCGGACAAAACAATATGTTAGAGAAATAGTTGCTTCTTCTCCTTATTTGTAAAAATAAAAATAAAAATAATAATCACCCTCTTGACAAAAATTTACTCAACAAAGAATAAAAGTATTTGATTATTGTGTTTTTATTGGGGATACACACAAACAAAAATCTAGTCACGTTTCCTCCCAAAGGAAACAACCTTAATAATTTGTCGTCAAGATTTTAGCCTTGTAACTAATAATAACTAGCATAAAAATATGTAAATAGGTATACAATTTGTTTAGTTTTTGTCCTTGTTTTTTTGTTAATAACTTAATATATTGCCATATTTGTCATCAAACTTTGACTCATGTCAGTATACTTATTTAACTCATTGCGAAAATCCCATCTTGAGCTTATATGACTGTTTGTTGTTTGTAATAGACTCCATCCGACATAAGTTATTTTTGTCTGAGTCTTTGTCTTTGTCATGATGCAGCTGCTGGGAAAAGGAACGAAATTCACGTACACCCAAGTTCACACAAATATATAACCCATAAAACCATTTTCTCATAAAAGTATACATATAGATCACTTTTTTTTCCTCTGCTATTCCTATTTCCTATTCTATATATCAAGTTGAGTTTATTTAGCAAAGTCTAAGAAAATGTTACAAAACGTGGGAATGCTATATACTACGAAATGGGAAGTTGAACAAAATTGTCTTGTGCCGCTTTCTACGCGTGACTATAATTTATTACCAAAGTAAATTGACTTTCTCCAATTCTCCCTATCCCCTTTTCTCCCTTCATTTACGAGTGCATACGGTTTCCTCTAAGTGTATACGCTTGTTGTAGTTTTTGTGTGTTATTTGCAAAATAAAAAGTACGAGGTGGGAGAAAGAAACAAGATGAAGGGGAAGAATGAGGAAACGCAGGAAAGAGTGAAAAAAACTTAAGAAGTTGCAAGTTTGATTTTAGGCTGAATTTTTTATTTCATTGCAAAAGTATACTGACTTGACTTGACTGAGAGAAGAGGAGGAGGAGGAGAAGGAAGAATACGACGGGAAGATGGAGGACTTTTTTTTCAAGGAAGAAGAAGCAGAAAGAGGAAGCAAAGAAGGAAACATCATCATTAGCGGCCACAAAGCATCCAAAGTGGTGGAAAGAAAGCATGTTAGTTATTTGATGTGAAATGTGTGCAAGTGTTCTCTTCTCTGTGGATATACTTCTCTTTTTCCGTGTGTAACTTACTTTTGCTTCACTTTTCTCTGTTCACAGGCGGCGGAGAAAAGAAACAAGGGAAAGTAAGGATAAATAACGATTGTGTGTATAAAGTGTTTGGGTGCAGGAGGAGATGCACGTACAAGCCATAATAATCAGTTATACATACAACCCACACACACCACCCGCAAGTCTTCAAAAAACCAACTCTACCACCCCACATTTTATTCTCTTCCAGAGGCAAGACTTTTGTGGACAGATGCGTCTTTGTTTCTTGTACATGATCAGAGCAAAATGTCCGTGATGATGATGATGACAATGCTCAAGACACAAAATGTACTACTCAACATTATGAACTGGACTCTGGTCACTAGTGAACATGGACTTGATAAATAAATAAGTTGGTTTGGTAAACGGACAGACGTAAGTAGGAAGCACATGTACTTATTTGTGGTTTTTGCGGCATGGCCCATGTAACTTGACTTCACTTGACCATGCTACACTTGCTTACATGCAGCAAAAATATAAAAATATAAATAATAATAATAAGTAAGTATAGAAGAGTTGTAGGTCTCGGGATATATATAAGAATAATATTGTGGCTTTGAAGATCATGATGATGATCAAAGCCACATAATATAACCCAAAGAAATAACCAACAAGAGGAAAAAGTCTTGCGTGCAAAAATCCATCTCTTCGAGAGAGAGAAAAAAAGAAGAAAGCCTTTTGCTTTCCTGCTGCTTAGCCTTCTTATCCAATGGAAAAACCAGTCACGCTGAAGAAGAAAAACGAAACAAGTAATTCAAGAATCACGTAAAAGTGGTTTTTTTCTCATCATCCATCTCGCTCTTCCTCACAGCCACACACACGAAGAACAAGTGCATTACATTATTTGCTAATATCATTATTATAAATTCCTCTGCTGTCTACACTTGCATGCATATAGCTGTATATATATACACGTACCTACACACATATGTATATACATCTGCAAATCTGTATAGTATTGGGGGTACAGAGGATATTATATTTATAGATAAATACCATGAAATATTAAATTTACACTTATATAAAAACAAATATACTTGCATAATATGGTATAAATATATAAGTACTTTACTATATCCTACTATCCCACTACCACCACCTCCACCACTTTGCTTGATGTTTAAGCTACTTGTTCTCTCAACTTCCCTTCTCGATCTACAAAGCTGCTTTACTTTATTCACGGGAGAAAAATGGAAGGCTTTCCTGCACGCATGTTGCTGCATTCCTTCTCTTTTCCCAACCAAACTAAAAAGGTTCCGCCTATCAAAGAAAATAAATAAAAACGGCACTTTTGTGTGCATTGATACTTTGTAACTTGCAGCTTATAAGCTGCCATAGCTCCACTTTTTATAGTGTATAGAAAAGTAGTAAAAATTACTTCATACTTTCTCATGACATGCAATGACTGCAACCCTTTTACATCACATCCTGCCTCTATCACATTGTAATATTTACGCTCGATGATATGAATGACGACAGCGACGATGGTCTCTCTCTCTCCCTCTCTCTTTGTGTATAATATGTAGGTATGTATGGTAATGTTATAATAGTCAGTTTACTTTTTATTTCTAACTGAGACGCCGCATCATTTCAAATTCCTCTAAGCCATATACACTCTCAATATTTAACCGTACTGTTTGATGTACGAGCACAATACCAGTGTCAATGTCCTATAACTTGTCTACACTGCAATGCGAAAATGCCATTTTATTATTTCTTTGAATGTTTGCTTGTTAGTTGAATGACGTGTTAATTTTTCCTTTTAAAAGAAAGGATTTCCCTTTAAAAATGAGTGTAAAACGAGCTGATGAGTCTGCTATTGCAAGTTTTTAGTTAAGGAAATAAGACTTCGCACAAAAAAGTACAGACTTTTGAGATAAATGATTATATTCATACATTCACTAAATTTTGGCGTCCCTTTTCAATTTCTTGCATGCATTTCAAAGTTATACTCTTTTGATTCTTTTTTTGGCTTTGAAATATAAGATTTTAAGGAAATGTGAAGAAGAAATGCTTCATTTGCACACCAACAGCCAAAAAAGAGGAATGGAATGACCAAAGCACTTCATTTACAAAATATTCTAAACCAGCAGTATACACATTGCAACTGCTGCTAACTCAGCCTATTTTGTTGTAACAATTATATATGGAGTATAAATTGTATAAATGTGCGTTTGTGTGTTTGTGTGCCTATGTGTCTAAGTGAAAACAGTTGTTTGAGAACAACAGGGTGGTACAAACAGTTCACTCAGAGTTGTAAAATAGCTGGGATGCTTGAAAGAGTGAAATAATGAGATCAGCATGGAAAGTCGCTTACCGTCCTTGTCCTGTTGTACGTCTTGCTTTTTCCCTTCACATCTCAAAACTCTCAACGAAAGAAGAAGAAAAAAATGGGAAAAGGGATGGTAGAAAGAATGAATGAAAGACAGAAAGAAATAAGAATCAGGATTCCCATCATCATTCTCTCAGTGGCAAAGTAGCAGCATATATACAGCATAGTTGCTATTATTATAACACTCACAGAATAATACAATGCAATCTTGTGAGGAGAAAATGCACACATCAAATAAATGTACATATATTTCTCTGAATGTGATCGTGAGAGAAATAAAAGCTGATGTGTTTCTCGACGACATGAACGTTAAAATGTATATATAAGCAAGGATGAATGTGGCCTTTATGCCGGTTGTTTTACCATCGCACCAGCTTTCACAACAACAAAAATATATAATTTTTTTCATGCTTCTAAACATCCGGGAAAACACAGAAGTAGTAGTAGTAGTGGTGATGGTGGTGGTGGTAGTAGTTGTAGCATCAGTTGTTATTGATGATATGATGATTATCATCATGACGTGCTGCTGAATCTTCGTACCTCACTCCACACCCAAAAAAAAAAAAAAGTTGTACAACTTTTGTAGAAAACGGCCTCATCATCATCCTCGTCATCATGAAACCATCATCATCATCATCATTTTCTTGCACGTTTGGTTGACGTTCTTGTCACAGGAAAGTAGAAAAACATAAGGCGCAAGGAATAAGAATCATGGAGCTTAAGAAATTTGTAAGTTTTCGCCAAACCACACACAACCACCACCAAAAACATGCATTTATGTATATATTTATCCTGTTTTGTTGTAGCTCATTTTCTGCCATTCCTCAGGATACAAAATAAAACAATATCACATCATCTCACTTTCTCTTCACTCTGCTCTCCATGTTTTTTTTTGCTTCTTTCGAGAAGAACAAATAGCTCCCTGAGGAATTTACACGGTGCTTTACTGCATCTTCCTCACAATCAGAGGCTGCAGGGAACACGACAACATTTTACACAGTTTACAGAGTCATGTGAATCGTGAATTTTTTTTGCCATGTATGTTCAGTACTGTTGCTGCTGGTACGGCAATGATGGTACTTTATGCTACATTCAACTTTGTACATAGAGCAGTTTGCTAGTGAGATCTCAGCCTTGATCAACTTTACCATAAATACATAAATACTCACATGGTACCTACTCAACTTATGTAAGTACATATATGTCAGGAAAGACAACAGGAAAGGCTTGTTGTAATTTTCACGCTATTTTTTTCTCTTCTTTTTTTAAAAAAAAAATATACTGATACTTTGTACATATTTTGCACATGCATCTTTTAGTAGACAAGAAACAAATGTCCAAGTCCCACTTTAAAAAAAAGATCTTGACAGAAAAACAATAAATTATTTTGTGCGTGCGAGTGAACCAGTTACTGTAGATCCTCTAGACATGCTTTATGGATTTTAAATGTTCTTATGACACGACCACCCGGGCCTGATGCCTAAATAATATATAATATATATTCTTCTACACACACATATCTGTATATATGCATTATTTATATATAGACGTAGTACTACAATGGGTTCAATGAATGAATTACTAGATTGTGTAAGTGAACTTTTTCTAGATTTATCATTTTTTTTCCACCGGTGGTGGTCTGCTGACTACCAGATGCAAAAGTTTGCCAAGTGTACTTTACTTTTTTTTATAAGAATAAAAAAAATGTAGCCATGAAACACGATTTGTATTTTTTTTGGTGGAAGGAAAGCAAAGTGCAGCATGTTTTCGTCAAGCAATAGAGAGACTATACAAATTGGTCAACCAACTCTGCTGGTCCACGAATTGGGGCAACTTTGGCTTACTACTTACATTATTATACTTTATATCACGACGATATAGTAAATATGTATTTTATTATGTTTGTTTATGTAGCAATTCTTGGTAACGATTAGTGGACAAGCTTTTATTACCCTGAAATGTTATCCCTTCTTTCCCACTTACTCGTTGGATTTTTTAACTTGTTTTTTTCAAGAGTGACTCAAGTGAACTTGTGCATTGAAAAGTATTGAAAGTATCGAATATAAAAAAAAGTCTAGATATGCTTAAAACAATAATGATGTTACTGCTAATCTATCTTATTACAAAGTGGTAGTAAAATAGTTTAGAAAGCAACTCCAGATTGTTTTTTATTCCCATTAAAATAAGCGAAAGCGAAAAAAAACAGACAAAGAAAGAAAAGAACAAAGAAAAAAGATATACACACGTTTATTATTTTGCTATTCGCATCCCCCTTTCACCAGATCAAGTTTTCTTTTCTACTTGAATTCTTCTTTTGGATACATGTTAATAGCTATACTATGGTTCTAGGATTACTAATGTGAAAGTATTCCAAGAGTTTAAAAGGCTGCGGCTGCATAAATATATATACATATATATACGTACTTATGTATGTATGTTTATAAGCACCACCGAGCAATGAGTTTGAGGAATGAACAATGCATACAGTTTTTGTTTGGATGCAAAAAAAATGAAATTCCCACTGAAATATTATACTTTTACGAAGTATCAAAGAAAGCTTTTAGCGGGTTTGTTGGAGAAAAATCGACTAGTCATTTTTTTTAATTCATTCGGCAAAAATGAGTTTTTTTTTGTTTTTTTCAAGGTATAAATAAATAATTTGTTTTTAAAGATGACGGAGATAAGTGTATATTTTGTATACACAATAGCTTTAAATTTTTTAGCATTGCGAACCCCTTTTACAAGTCCCATATCATCATTTTGCTGCTTATTTTTTATTTATTTTTTTCGACGCTAAATGCTGCTGCAAGTAAAACAAATGGAGAAAATCCCAGGAAATTGAAATAACTCTCAACTTACCTGAGCTGGAAAAAGTTGTGTTGCTGTGTGCGTCCACCAGGTAGGATATAGTGTTGGTAAATTATGGCATCAACTACCTATCTATATCTATTTAGATAGGCAGTATATATTATACTGCCTACAAGATATCTCTTTCTCTCGCTCGGGGAGAAGTCGCCTGATTGTGAGTCGGAGTTGTCCTTGTTGTTGTTGTTGTGGGAGTACTTAATTTATTCTTGGTACACGTCCTCTCCTGCTCTCTACTCCCGTGTGCGCCCTGTGTCCGTGGGGTATCCTGGTAAACGTTGTTTATTTGATACTACTACTTTATTCCTCTAACTAGGCTAGACTCCTCTGTCACTATTATACTTGGTCTTCTTATTCTTTAAAATATTATACACGTTCTTCTCTGCAAGTCGTTAAAGACGCTTTGTGGCTGCATCAGTGTATCGTAGCATGTAAAGGTATGTGTGTTCTCTTTTGTTGTTCAATTCATGAGACAAAGCATTAAAGCTGGTTTTGTTACACCTTCGGATTCCTCTTCTTCCTCGTCGTGCTTGTAAGTGTCGCGTTGATAAATGATGCAAAAAGTCAATAGGTCAGCTTTCGACTTTCTAGCTTCCTCCCCCACAAAAGTATATCAAGTTCTTTGCTCCCCCTTTTCTTCTCCAGGTTACTTTTGCTTTGTCAGCTGATTTGATTTCACGCCGTGAAGAATAAGAAGATGAAGAAATGGACGCACTCATTTACTCACCACCACATATCATCATCATCCCTTTCTCTAATACAGTGCAAAAAAATTCCATTGATTTTGTCCTTCTCAACTAAAAAGAAGGCTTTCAAATTCTTCTAAAAAGTATATGGATTTGTCTCGTGTCGGCTGTAGAGCTATAATATGGCTTGCATTGCTTTCTCGTTCCCTCTTATTCTTTTCTTATGATGAGTTTGGAAATGGTGAAGCAAGACTTTTCATAACATTTACAAGAATGATGACAGTTTTTTTGGCCTTTCCCGTAGCTAACACTGTTTCATGCAACGTGGTTATAATATGCTATCTTCAATCTTTCTCTCACGTCACTTTTGTGGGAAACAGGAACAAAATAAGAATGAAAGTCAAGTCCACAATGAGCGATAAAAGTGGGAAGGAAAGATACTGGTTTAGTTTACAAAATTTGAGTATTTTTAGTATGTCTACAAACCAAGATGTTGTTAAAGTTGGTCAAATTTGGAGAAAGTTATAATGTGTGATATTTTTATACATGTTTATGATAATCCTTGGATATTATGTGTGTATGTTTTTTATATAAAGCATATAAAATATAAATAGAGTTTTTTAATGTAATGATGTTGATGATGATGGAGGGTAAGTAAAAGTTCACCGGGGAAATAAAGTATTTGGCAAAGATGAGAGGTACAATGAGAAGATTACGTGGAAATGAGTGAGAAGTAGCGTAGCAGCAGCTGCTACTGCCATATAATAATATATGCTGCTTTGTTGATGTTGTTGTTGTTGTTGGGCTTCATTCAATGTTCCATGCTCTGCTTCCAAGGTTGAAGTGCAATCCGAGACAAAAGAGCAGCAGAAGGATTAATCCAACATAGCAGCATAGCCTCCTCCTCCTCTCTCTCTCCCTAACTTGAGTATTTACTTGAGAGTCAAGTTGTGCCCACCAATTAACGAAACAATTGCATTAGACACAGACCTCTGTTCACACTTTATTTTTTATTTTTTTTTGCATACAGACAAAAAGTGCAGAAAGTATATAGCTGTGCCTATTTCTGCTGCATAGACATAGGCATAAATATGCCACGTTTATCTGATGATGATGTATATTGTGGAAGAGTGCATGCACACAACAAAGCACATGACATGATCACATGACCACCTAAAAATATATGACTATATATTTACGTTATTAAGGTTATTTTTGGACTGTGTTTTTTTAGCCTTGTCTAGTTTATTACGCAAAGGTAGTGTGGTAGTAAATATATTTTTGTTTTGTCTCTAGGAAAATATGTAGTGGTATAGGAGAGCAGGTGAAGAGGAAGATGATGCGACTTGAGTAGTAGTCGTAGTAGCGAGGAGGATAATAATAAAGAAAAGTCTTTATAGTGTTTCCTTCCTTCCTTCCTGTTCTGCTATTCTTGTGTACTGACTTGACTTCTTTTTTTCAGCTCTCTCTCTCTCTTGCAGCACAATAAACTACATCATCGTCATTTTCACTGAGACAAGTCAGTCAGTGCTGAGAAGACAGACAAGTTGTTGTTGTTGTTGTGCGGGATGACGTTACTCTTACTACTATACTTTCGCTACTGTTTTAACTAGCTTTTTCCCTCTGAACATCTAGATTTATAGATGTTTTTTTACAAGGAGAAGATGAACAAGTTGTAACAGGAGCACACTTTCACTTTAGCCCAAATTATTTGTCGTGTTTACCCCTTTATCAACTTTTCTTATTATTATTGCTCCTTCATTGTAATCTTACTTCACTGATTCAAGTTTACAAGGGCCAGAGTAGCTCTGACTATTGAACGTTTTCTCTTACTGTCTGGAAAACTTTTTTTTTCAAGTCAGCAAAATTGGCAAAAAAAAGTTTTTCTTCTTCTTTAAATAAGAAACCACTTTACTCGTTGATTTTTCTTGTATTTTTTGCGGTTGTAGAATATTTATAGAGCATGTCTTCCTCTTTTCTTTTGGTTTACAAACACAAAAAAAAATATTTTGGAGCTCAAGTGTTGTTTTTGTCTTTGTCGTCTTTGGGTCTTTTGTAGAAATAGAAAGGAGAGTAGTCAACCACAGCTCAGTGCTGATGTTTTGGCGTTGACGATGACGCTAAAAATCTTGGTAACGTGCGGGCTCCCTTTCGTGAACTTGGCTCAAGTTCTCCCGTCTTCTGTCTCTTGTATCCTCCTTAAGTGTTTTTTTTTTGGTTTGTTGTTGTTGTTATTGTTATCACTGATGCATACCGTTTCACAATGTCACACGAGGAAATGATATGTCATGTTTTCTTTTTGAGAAAAAAAATGTGAGTCTTTGTTTCTCGCGTTGAAACGTCAACAGTCACATTATAAATGACAAAACCAAGTCAGTTTTTATTTAGGATTTGAGGATTATTCAAAACTTGAATCTTGGCTTAACTTTCTTTTTGGAATTTCCTATTTTTTCTTCTTCTTCTTATACGTTCTGCGATTACAGTTGGTAGTGTATTGTATGTATTCAAGGTGGATTCTAAACTTACAAATTTTCTTTTTCTTTGTAACTTTTTTCTTCTTCGTTTTCTCTCTCTTGTCCTCCTCCTCTTCAACTCGTGTACTTTGTTCGATTTTCCCTTTCTATTTCCCTCCTCTTCTTGTTAGCCCACTCACTCCGTATACATCCGTCTCTCTCCCTCTCTGCCTCACTCTGTGACTGTCGATCTATCCACGTAGCTTGTTGTATGTTAGCTAAAAGAAGGCGGGAGCAATTCCACTGCCACAACACACAACTATTCTGCTCTTTTCCTCCCTGCCACTGCTACTCAAACTCTAGCTAGACTTTCTCCCTTGACATTCCTTCTTCACAGTGGTAAAGTCACCACCACCGCCACCAAAACAGCAGCAGTAAAAAATAATATATATACTCAACTGACTACAAAAAAAAAGAATGAATTGAGCTGTATAGTATTCCTCTTATTTCTTTCTCTTCAAAAGTTCTCTGCAAGGAGCAGCCGAGAAATGGAGAGAGAGAGCAGTCTTGAATATAAAAAAAGAATACTCTGGGTCTTGTGCCTTGTGTGCCACACTCTGCTTCTGCTGTGCCAGTAGAAGTGATAGTGATTCCCCGCTCGTCTTTCAGCTGAACTTTCCTCCTGCTGCTCTACTGCTACAACCACTACTACTACAACGCCACGTTACAAACGACCAAGACGACGGCGATCATACGTACATATTATATTGCATATCTTCTTTTTTTGGCTGGGTTTTTGCACAGAGTGCAAGTAGCACGCTTCTTTGTACCGCTGCTGCTGCTGCTGCTGCTGCTATTCTCTCTACTCTGGTCTATCCCTTTGCTAGCTGATTTGTGAGAAACAAGACAGGGAGAATAAAAAAGGGAGATAGCTGAGCTGTGTGTGTTTGGGAGAGAGAGAGTTGGCTTGGTTTGAGTATTCCTTGCAGCCAAATTCCTTGTGAATCCTTTGCCGTATTATGCTTCACTTGCCACAAAAGAGGACCAAAGTTTCCTCTACGATGATGATGCTTTTCACTGCCGATATATTATGCTTACTTTACAACAACGCTATGGTGTGTACATCCACGACGCTGGTGTATGCATGCCTGTGTTTTTCTTGTACTGCTGCTGCTACCATAACAGGTAAGCAAATAAACTGGGCAAGAAAGAAAGACAGAAGGAAGGGAAAAAGTTTTTCTTCTTAAGCGTAGCATGCAGAATGAAAATGAGAGAAAGGCTCAGTTGCTTACGATAATAATAATAATATGCGTGTTATATGACGAGAGGAGTGAGGCGACGGTTGATCAGGTTTTCTTCGTTTTCTTCTTTTTCTTGTCTCTTTCTCTCAACCACCACCAGAAAAGCTAAGCCAAGCCATATCTCACTCAACTCAGCTTAGCTCACACACAGCTCACATTTCTAATAACTTTTGGGGAGCAACACATAAAACACTTGTGATCTTTCTCTGCTGGCTTTCATCTTGTGACGCCTCGTCTAACTCTTTTACAAAAAGTCATAATTTTCTCCGGAACCCATTTCATTTGACTTTTATGAAATTTTCTTATGAGCAAAGTAAAATATTATACTTTACAAATTTTATTTTTGTCGATGATAATGATAATAAGATAATACATGCCTTTGTGCAATATTCTTCATGGAAATTTATAACAAGGGAGAAGGCGCAGGTACATGGGATCTAATTTTTTATGTTACCATTTTCAGTTTGAAAAAATATATCGTTTTGTTACACTCACTCACTTGGTAGTCACGCGACTTATGCAACAACAACATAAAAAAACACATGTCGTGTCCTCAACTCATTAGCTTGCGAACGACGACATGCTGATAAGCTATTCTTGACAATGCAATCTGATTCCCATGTCGCCCCAAACCAATAAAACTTGACATTCCACCAATACAAATTTGTTTACCGTTTTAAATTACAGTGGAACTTGTCGCAAAACTATCAAATAGTGCATTGCATGATAAGCAAACCATTATGTTATGCAATTTACTCAAATTGTACTGATAAATAATCTACATTTAATAGTTTTATGGGATTGTGTACTAATTTGCTAAAATCCTAATAATAAAAGCTCAAACTTGCTTTGTTAATATCGCATGCAAATAAAATTACCATATAACTTTTCAAACATGTTTACAGGCGCCGTGTGAATCATAGAAAAGGAATAATGAAATAAATAAGTTATTGTCAAACCATGGCATTTCCCCCTTTTCCATAATCATTACGTGCAATTATTCATTTTGTTATTCAACTGTAATAATAAATAAATTCCATAAGTAGGAGTCTAGATAAGTTTCATTTCAGGGCGTGTGAAATGGGTCAAACTAACGATAAACCTTTAAAATAGTAAGGTACACGAATTTTCCTTTGGTTTGTATGGCTTAAATAAACGTCGTTAGTTCGAAATTTCAAATCGCTCTCGTGCCAAAACTAGTTGACCGATTTGAATGAAATATTTTTGTTTATCTACAACTTTACATAATAAAATTGATCATCCCTAACCCAACTCATGTAAAGTTGTCACAATGGGACTTCAATCCGAGGCAATTTCGCATTATTATTTGTAAGGTTGTGGGGCAAAATTTCATTAAAATT
>JAITYZ010004183.1:0-11990 GCA_027744595.1 Paronellides praefectus
AAGTTCATGTGGTCATGTAATAATGATTGGTATGTAGTAAGGTAAGGGGGTTTTGTGTAAATTCAACCTCACAATTTGTCGTACATTAAAGTATACATCTGATATTTTTAAGTGGAGCAGAGGGGCGGGGAGCAAAAGCTAAGGGTAGCAAAGTTCCAGGGAGCAAATGCCCTAGGGGAGCAAAAGTCCGGGGAGCATTTGCCCTAGGGGAGCTAGAGTCCGGGGAGCAAATTTCAGGGAGCAAAGGGCCGGGGAGCAAGTTCATGGGAGCTAATGCCCTAAACCCATTTTACACCATAAAAGCTTTTTTGTTTTGCCCGATTTCTTGTAAATTCAGAATAAAAAAAATTCATGAACTATTTGAACAGAACTTTGTTTTAAAAAATCTATAGGTTTGTTTTTTCTATAGAAAGCTTCAACAAAATGAAATATAAAGTTTGTATTGTGAACATTCATGCAATACATTTTCTTTTAATTTTACTTTTAAAATCATCAAAAAAAATGTTGTTTTTGTACCATTTTTTTCTCTTGAGGGCAATTAAGCGTGTAATCAGGAACAGCAAATATCTACACAAGCGCAAAAATATAAAAAAGGAATACAGCATTTTTTCTACAAAATAAGAAATAATTATGTGATGTTGTAACCTCCCCCTCCATTCAAATAAAAAACTACTCAAATGCAAAAAAAAACTTTTTTCCTTAGACAATCCATAAATCCATATACCTACCTATTCTCCTCCTCTGGTTATATTTTTTCCCATCATAACAAAATTGGTATTATCAAAACAAGCATACTTACTACAAAACTGCAAAAAAAAATCACTTGACTTTTTACGGCTTAGTTTGAGGAAGCAAAAAAATGGCCATTACCGGCCACCACCATTGCAGCGCCTGCTGAAAGGCATTTAAAAAAAATGATAATAATATCAAGGTACATACATTATCATGGATAATATGTGTATCATGGGAGGCAGCTCTTTTCCTTTTTACAAATACACAACCATCTACAAAATATGTTGATTGCGTTGTTGTGTTGATTATGAGAACAATTTGGTTATAGGGAAAAGGTACAAGCTCGCAAGTATTTTAAGTAGACTACGTAAGCAAGTAATTACTTTTTTATTACGCAATATTATCCCAATTACTAGCACAAAGCTGCTGTAAATACATTCGTATCAAAACATACATTGCACTTTTCTATGAATGACTTGAATGAGAATAATAATCAGGTATCCTGATTCAGGATGATAATTTTTTTTCATAACTTTTTATCATTTATCATTATTATCGTGATTTTACGATTATCGTCATCATCTTGAGAGAATAATCTACAATTTAAAATAAAATTAAACAAATTTGCTCTTTATTGCCTGGGACCTTAAACTTTGCTTTTGTGTGGAGAATGGTCAGTTATCCAGTTGAAATCCAAAGGAATTTTCTCATGCAATTTGTTTTATGGATAAAAAAATTAATGCATTTTTTAGCCAGTTTTTCGCACGAATACTAGTTCACTCTAAAAAGTGGAATGTATATACCTATGTGATATTGACACGCTATATCCATATCATAATATCCATGTCATTCCAACCAGAAAACCTTGTGTTTTACCTGGAGACTCCAGGCTGGTGCGGAGTTGGAGGTGTTTAGTGCAACGTGGAGTTTGGAGGAAATGATAGAATAGTCGAGAAATAATTGGAAATTGCTATGATGGACAGGAGACTCGTCGTATTTTTACTTTAATATGGAGGAAGGGGAAGGAAGGTTGGACTCGAATGTAACGATGCGTGGGTGGACGTATTGGTATTTTTATGCAATGTATCCATTTTTTGGTTTATGTTGTCTTTTGTTTTTTGGTTATTATGGAGCGGAATGGCATGGAAGGCGGGGGTAGAGAAGGAGGGAAAAATACTGAAATGTTTATTAATAGGTAGTTGTTATTAACAACTTGTTATTGTTATAGCGGCATAAGTGTATTGTTTGAATGAATGGGTTTATGAGACGTGATGTTAATGATAACAAATAAGCTTTTGTTTAATCTGTTAGATAAATGGTTGTTGATGAATGGAGGCCAGTAACAATTAAAAAAATCTAGAGCGATTTGGAAGTATAGCGGTGGGTATGGTTACACTGGAGTGGATAGTACTGGACTCGGAGGAATTATTCGATAGAATGAGTGGGATGTAAAAAAAATAAGGGGCTCTAATAATGAGATTTGTAAACGGTCTTTGCAGCGGAAATGGGAAATATATCAGTTACAAGTTTCATTATAAAATAATTTGATGGTTACAACGTTATCGTATCCTATTATCATCCTGACTTAATATATGACATAAGAAATTAATGAAAAACCATCAAGTGCGGTGCAGTGGGAAACCGGATTTGTTTCCATTTAAAAACAGTTTTGTCTCCAATTTTGTCGATTCATCATCTTCTTTATTTACAGTTTTAATGGCATACTAAACGGTTTTTTATCCTTTCTCAGTAAAATGAATAGATGGAAAAGGTGAAAAGGTAGGACGTAGTATGTAGATCTTCTGCGGATGTTGTACCGTGTCGTCAAATCGTGAGAAATGTGAGTCATCCCTCCATAAATCCATGTCAGCACATCACTCTACCAAGTATACTATAACATTTTGTGATTCATCCGATTTGCCTTTGTGCCTGTCTACAACTCAAATGTGCAAGTAAAATAGTAAAAGTAGCAAACTTTAGAATAATTTTGACTTTTTCCTGAATAAATTATGTATATTAAAAACAAATCTCTCTCATGAAAGCTTAATAGCAATGAACCAGGTCACACACACACAGGTAAATAACAATGCATGTTACACAGTAAAATAGGTATACTTAAATGTATTTACGTGTGAAATACACCGCCATAAATGTTTTAACATGAGTTGAATGAGTGCTGCTGCTGTTGTTTTAAAAGCTTCAATAGAGATTCTTTAAATGAAATAATCATAGCAAAAATCGTCATCATGATCGTCATATTCTTTTGTAACTTGTTGTTAATCTTGGTCATTATTTTGATACTGATTTATTATACATTTTTTTCTCTGTCAAGAAGCACATGTAAAAATTATACAGCTTTTGTCTCAGTGACTCAAAAAAAGTATGACTCATCTCGTCTTTCTCTAAGTCTCAGACAGTTATATAATCAAATGGTAGATTATAATTATGATTATTATATATAGGTAGTTATTTTATTAGGTATATAAATATATGTATATATGTAGCTTGTAGAGTAGGAAGCATCTAGAATGTTCAGCCTTTTCTCATCCTTATTGCTATACTAAATATTTTTTGCTTTTTTTCTCCATTGCTTTTGCCTTCTTCCTTTTAAAACATGTATATAATAAGCATTTATATAAATAAAAAAATGTATAAATATTTTCTCATGTAAAAATTTTCTCATAAAAGTGTAATAATTGCTTTTTGAGCTGAGAGTGGTAGAAAATAAAACTTGTTGAACTTTTTAACAGGTAGAGAGAGAGAGAGACTCGAGTAAAAAGCAGAAAATTGAACTCTGGAAAGAGAGGGAAATTTAAAAAAAATGTTTTTTTGTGTGGATTGTAAGGTAAAGTGAGGACAATAAAAAAGCTTGTATAATTTTTTTTATTGTTTGTGAGTTTTAAAATGTTTTAAAGCGTTCAATTTATGTTTTATGACGGTGGCAGTGATTCACAAGCAGAAGGTGAGTCATCCTGTCCAAAAGCAAGAATAAAAGATGCTTGTTTTGGAGAGCGAAAAAATAAGATAAAAATTATTGCGAGTGCGCATTTCACTGTGCGAATAATTTTTAAAAGCATGAAATAATTATTATGCTTATTGTTGTACAGCTTTGGAAACAGTAGCCAAATAGCCGGCATGCAAACCAGACCAACCATATAAATATTATGCCATATAAAAACCATAACATTTAGGTATGCTCAAATAATATTTCATTGCAAAGCGAAAGCAAACTATGCAATAGCAATTTATTCTAAAAAAATATTTCAGACAATTTTAATTTTTGTCGATGACTCATCATTTCCTTTTATACTTCAAAAGCTACTTCTACTTTTTTACTTGCACCTGAAAAAATATATTACAACTGTTATTATTTTTAAATTATCTTTCTTTTCTAACATTAAGTTAACCAGGTAGATGATATACTCAGGTATGTATGCAATATCTACACACAAAATATCTTGCTTGATTGGTTGTATGCGCAAAAGTATTACGTGAGCATCTGAAACAAGAAATATGTTGGCAATGACGCGTAAATTGCGACTAGTTGCCCATTTTGCACCCACCACCACACCGCATCGTCATCAGCAGCAGCACCAACACCCATCCATTTACCACCACCTCCAAAGTCCAAACATCTTTTTTATTTGACATTGTTCATTACACCGTGTTTTCATTAAGAAACATGATGATGATCTTAATACTGAAATGTGAGAGAAACGTAGGGAGAGAAAAAATAGTAGGCATGTTCCTTTTTACATTCAAAAAAGGAAGAAAAAAGAGGATTTATGAGGAGGAATGAAACGGTGATTATTTGATCTCTTTTGCTGCTAAATTGTGTGCACATCTCTCTCGCTGTGGTCTAATCTGAAGTGTGTGTGGGCAGACGGTAACGATATAAAATGGCGGTGGTGAACCTGCTGAAAACTGTCCGATGTGAAGTCAAACTGAACTTGCTCGTAATTATTACCTGCCCTTGCGTTCTAAAAATTGATGAGTTATGTCCTTACCTGTTGATAGACTGATTACCTGGATCTCTCTCAACATTTTTTTGGTTAATTCAAAGTTTAGCAAAAATTTACTTTTTTATACCATATTCCAATTTCCAAAGAAAATCCAACGAGCAAAAAAATTCAAGATCAACTTTTAATCTTTCAAGTAGGATTTTTGATCTTGAGCAAAAATAATATACCAAATGCCAATAAGCCGACGACGATGAAGATGATGAGTTTGATGAGTAGGCTTTCTGGAAGCTTCCTCGAAAGTAATTCTTGGCGTCGTCGACAACAGCGTAACGATACAATATATTTTTATTGGAGGATATACAGATAATTTTTGTAAAAAAAATAAAACGGTCATATTATCAAGATCATCTTTTATATATTAAAAGTTGAGTGGAAAATGAAAATAACAATTTGTTCTTGGAGAATCCTCTAGAAGAAGAGAACAAGGCAGCATAGCGGTGCGGTAGATGAAGTCGAAGAAGAAGCTATTCTTTTTAGAAACTATATTTTTTTTGTAGATATTTGCGTGGGTCGTTCTAAAAATTATGGTATGAGTATGCTCACTTATTAGAAATGATGATGATGACGAGGATGAGGATCATTTATTATATATTATAAATGTATTATGCATCTATATAAATTTTTATTACAAAGTTTCTCTCTTGAGAATTAAGACAGGCGGGGAGAGAGAGAGAGATTTGTTGTTGTTCTGCTGTTCTTTATATTTTTTTCTTGTTGCCGGTGGCCAGTGGTTGCGAAGAAGGCAAGGAAAAAATAAATGCACAAAAAAATGATGATAGCTATAAATATACTTGGTATATTTTTTTGGACCATGCAAAAAAAAATTGGGCTAGGCAAAAGGAGTAAAGTGTGATGTGAAATAATGTGAATGAAATTAAGTGTAACCTTACTTGTTAGCGAAAAAAATTGTTCCATGAATGATTATTTGATTATTATTATTATTTTACCACACACTTTTTATATATTTTTACGTCATTGTAAAAAAGGGTTAAGGTTGGTTGGGGTAATAATAAAAATGTTTTTAAAAAGGCTTGTTATTTTGTTTTCAATTTTGGAGTGAATTATTTAAAAAATAATAAGAATAATAATTACTGTGCTGCTGCTGGATTATATGGGTTATAATTATTGTGCATAAAATATTAAGATTATTGGATGGGTTTTGTTTGTTTTTGGTTATTTTTGTGGGGGTGGATTAATTAGCTGCAAAGTTGATTTGTATTTTTGGGGTGGGGTATTAAAAATGAAGTGAGCACTGGACAGATATACCTAAACAGGTATGCAGGTAAACAACTGGTCGGTAGTTTTGTTGTTGTTGCCAGACAAAATGTTATGACATGACTTGGGTTTTAGCGAGAGTTATTTGGTGATTAAATCTGTGAAAATGAAGGGGATAATGGATCATGTCTCTCTGGATAGCTGGTTTGGTGGTGGTGGTAAAAATGAACATGACGACATTCAGTCTCTCCTTCTTGTACACACGCCACAGATGCATAATTTCGGGAGAAGAAGAAGAAGCTTTTTTTGTTATCGTAAAATAAATAAGAATTACCTACCTCCAAAGGCCGTGATTTAAAGGGGATAATATATACTCGCGTAACAAAGTATTTTTTAGCAGTAAGCAAAGAGGTATGTAAATTTTATTGCAGACTTAACAAAAATAAATGTTTAATGAATGATGGAAATGAATGGAGGATCGGTCGTCGGATACAATAAAAGCTTATTCTAATTTTTTTATCCTATTTTTGGGAAATTTAATTGAGACAATTCTTTTCTGGATGATTAACGTAAAAGCGTGTAATAAATTAATCAAGGTTTATAGATGTGAAGAAGTAGTGCGCAAAAAGATAATTTTGTGACGTAAATGCAGAAAAATATTAATTTTATATAATTTTCCTGGATACCAGCTAAACTTGCAACGTCAATTATAAAATATTTTGCTGCATGCATTCACTGGAACTAAATTTGAAATATGTGCGCGCATTAAATTTTTTATCGAAACCGGAAGAGCTCTATAAAAATTTTGTACACGCGCATCTCATTTAACACAACACATGTTAATTAAGTTTGATACATCAATCAAAAATATAAATCAATAATTAATTTATTTTATTTGGTCTTCTAATTTATTGAGTCTGAAAAATCATGCAATTTTACTATTTTATTTAATATTTTTTGGGGTTTTATTAGAGCACGCATTTGTTTTATATCTCTGTTTTTGCTGCTGCTGCGGTGTAATGTTAATTACTGCACTTCTGTAATTAGTATTGTGGGATTGGAAGAGAATGAGGAAAAACGATATTGCACATGGCATGGTTAGTTAATGGTGCGGTGATGATGGTGGTGGGGGCAACAAGAAAATAAGGAAGTTAAATATTGCGACTGGTTAACTTTTATCATCATTTTACCAGTTTGCATTTATCGATCTATTTATCTTTCGTGCCATTATTACGTTCACTCGTACTATAATTTTAACGGCTAATTACCAATTCGGTTTAGATAGCCATATGTGCTGCTGCTGCGCATGCGCTGACGTTATCCTGTGGTTTTTTTCTGGCTGGTTTGTTGTATTGTGTGGAATTAGGCAGTTTATACCGGATATAAAATAAATATAAAAAAAAAGATTAAATAAATCGAAAAATTGGTATAATATTTTACATTAAAAAATGTGCGCAGGTATGTAAAATATGTAGAGAAAGAATAATAGAATTATGGCATCCTTCCTAAAGTAAATAGAACAGATTTTGTTTAAAATGAACAGACATTTTTCCACATTTTTATTTTAGAAAATAGCTGCTGTGTCATCAAAATTGACTGAATGCCATTAAACGTGTCAGCAGTAAACGATATAGACAATGAGCAAACCAGTTGATAGATTTGTCTGTCTTGCTTATCCAATCCATCCATCCATCCATTTTAAACGTCAGGTTTTTAGGATTTTACATTTTGGTACTGTTCACTATGCAAACACATTTTACTTTGAATTGAATTTTAAAAATGTGTCAATAAAAAAAAGAAATAAACATGTGCGCAGATATGTCATGTCGTGTCAGCAGCAACTTTTCAAAAACCACCCAACTAAACCATATTATAATTTACATAATTGATTTCGTTTCGTCAATTAAAAAAATGAAGTGACCTTGAATATTATATTCGATTTAAATTGCAAAAAAACAAGCTAATTAATTATTATTTAAAAACAACACGCCTTTTCTTATTTTTTTGGTTGAATTGAGATTTTAGGCATATATTTTAATAGGTTTAAATAGATAAAATTTATTATAGCAATATATTATTATTAGATCATCAGATCACCTGGATAATTCCTAGTTTAAAAAAAATAAATTAAAAAATAGTGGCTTTATCATCATCATCGGCGCATGTGAGCTTAAATTGGAATGCACAACAACAACAAAAAATAATAATTGTAAACTGGAATGTTTTTTTATTGAAATCCAATTCCAAAACGAAGATGCATAATAATAACATAATATATTACTTATTTACAACTACTGTCTTGGTGATATATTTATTATGTGAATCTATCACAACAAACCGCTCAGCTCAGAGAGATGAAGTAGAAGCTCATCCAAAAGGCAACCAAGCTTAAGAAAAAACTATTTTTTAATACTTTGATTAATAAGGTGAGCATGTAAAGATAATAGGCAATAAGCCAGGGAACAAGTTGGATAAAAAAAAGAGTGGCTCAGGTACACGGGATGAGGCACATAAGTAGGTATCCAAGTATCGTCATGTTCGTCGTCCACACGAGGACACCTACACGTTATTTTTTTTACTCTGCAAAATATTGTATAAAAAATGAACATCTACAAAAAATATTTTTCTTCTCTGAAGAAACTGGTTGTTATTTTGGTTGTGTGGCTCATGATCATGTTATCCTGATGAAATCATAGCTCCGTGCGTACTGTCAGGGTGTCAGGTCATTTGAAGATGAGCTTATTCCTCAGGAATCTCTCTCCTTGGAAAAAGAGAGAATGATGATGGCAAAATATGAATGGGACCTTATTCAAACGAAAAATATTTCAGAGATATATTTTTTTTGGGTGGAGCATCCAAAAATAATAATATTGGATTACCTGTTTTGTTTTTCAAATGTTGTAGGTATGCATGTGTGTCTATTGTTTTTTGGGAAAAAGGTGGTAGGACAGGTGCATCAGACATCATCACGTCAGCATCATCATCATCCTTCGTCGTCTTAGGTCAGGAGAATAATAATAATAATAATGATTAAAATGATTGCTCCTATTGTTGCATTACAATTCAATACAGCCAAACTCTCACTTTTGTGTGTATATTTTTTTGATTGTGAACATGGTCGAGAGGCAAAAGCTAGCAGAGAGTTATGACGCAAATTGAAAGAATTCTTAATCAGCATACCTGATAGTATAAAAAAACATAACAAAATAACATGCCTACTTACCTATCAAAATCTAGTCATCTCTCTCTCGCTCTTGAACTGATCATCATCACATAGTTTTCTAGACACTTTTGTTTACGATTGGGACTGAACAGAATAAAAAAATATATCTACAGAGTAATATTTATTTTGTTACATAATTTTTTTCTTTGCCAAAAAATGTATACACGCGACAGGTTACAGGAATTGGTTTTTGATATGTTTTGATGGTGCTATCATCTCTTTTTTTCAGTACAAATAATACGTTTTAGGTAGATTAATAAGCTACTATCAACTAATAAATAACGCCCGAAGTTACACTTGGTGCTGATAAAGTAGCAAAAAATTGGTATAAATATTAAATTAGAATTACCAAAAATGGAAAATGTAAATTAAGTCAAATGTTTTGGTAAAAAATGCACTTATTTTTGGATGATATTTGGAGTGATAAAAAAGAAGATAGAAACCGATTTGTCCTCACCTCATGTAAAGCAAAAAGTGGATAATAAAAACATTATTATTATTCATAAGAAATATATTAAAGGACCATTCATAAAGTAGATAATTGGACAAAAAAGTGCATAAGATTTAAATTGAATGGATGGGGATTTACGTAAATGGTTCAAAAAAATTTTTGTACAATTTGGGTTAGGTTATAAAAATTTAAATCAGCTAAAAAAACTGCAAATTTGGTCGGTTATATTAAATGACGCGTTTTGGTTTACGAATGAATACGATTAAACTTTATTGTTATCTGCTTAACTTTTTGGATATTAATTTTAATTATAGGGCGCAGAGCAAAAAGTTGTGGTGTTGATGTTTTAAAATGTTTTATCATCAAACAAATTTATTTTATTTTCGACGGTAGTCCAAAAATAGCACAAAAGTAGCACATAAAAATTTACACAAGCTAAGCTTTGCAAATGTTAAATGTAGCACAACACCACGTGAAGCAGCACACATAATAAATACACATATTAAAAAATAATGATAATCATTCATCCGTTGAGCAGCATCCATCAAATAAAATATTATTGCTAAACGCGTAATTGATTAAACAAAGCAAAAAAAATGTATAGCAGCAGCAGTGGTTGTTGCAGTAGTCCATTTAGCTTATTGGCAATTTATTTTTAGGTAAAGTTCATATCATTCATTTATGATTGGTTTTATGATTTTTGTTGGTGATTTATGTAACTTGCTCATGAATGACGATAGACGTCATCAATAAAGTTAATTTTTTTGCAATAATCATCTGATCATGCCATTCATTGCCAATAATGATGATAATCAATCTTAACTTTATTTAATGCAGGTAGACATTTTGTGTGCGTGTTTTAATATGAAAAATGGATAATTGATGGACAAAGATGACTCCTGCGCGGCAAATTATGCAAATCAGACAAAACGCAATAATCTATTTCATTTATGAAATGTTGATTTAATCATTTTTTAAATATATGGCGTTGTCAATATTCAATTTCAACACGTTTTCTTGCCTTCTTTCACAATAAAAATAACAAAAATCAATATAATAATATATTTTCTTTCTCTTTGACTTAAAATTTAATGACCATTCTACCAAAAAAACAAGTTAAATAATTATATAGAATGATAATAATAATACACAAGTAAAAAAATGAATTGCTATTCTTCTTAAAAGTTCAAGTCTATTATTCTTTTGCAAAATACACACTACCACAAACTTATGTTATATAAAATTTCTTTGGTATATTTATATGGATTACACTTTTTAATCTATTTTGAATAATTAAAAGGTTGAGATTTTTACCGAAAAAAAGAAGATATATATTTTGTTGTCGTCGCAGATTTAGTAAAAAGGAATGTGTTTTTCTCGGATTTACAAGTTTTAAAACAGTTTAGAATAATTAACATTAATAATTACTGAAGATGTAGTATACATTTCAACACGGTAATACCGTACAGCAAGAAGAAGTAGTGTGTTTTTATTAATAATTACCTACTTATTTGGTTTATAAGGTAATTATTGTTGGGGGTTTTGCTGATGCAGCTGAACGACAATTTTTCCCCCAGAACTATCGTTTATTATTCTACTAATAATTTATATGACTACCAATTAACAATTTTTTTATTTAGCATACTGCGACGTATAATTGTAAAATTTGTCTAATTCTAAAAAAAATCTCATTTTACCCCTTTCCAAACATTCGGGAAACCGCTTCCAAACCAAAAAATAAATAACGTTTCATTCGTCCAATTTCAGAAAATAAACCATTTATACAATTTCGAGTAGATTAACTTTTTGGTAAACCCTGATGATTGAGATTTTTGTTTCCAAGTTTTAAAAGCTAATATAGCTTTACCAGTTTAATAATATTTTTTTCAAGATATTATTAATAATTTCAATTATAACTTTAAAAAAAATGTTGTGTAAATTTGTTTTGTTTTTAGCTCACAAATTTTTTCAAACATTTTTTGTTACCACAGGGATATAGATCCAGAGAATATTTTTTTCCCGATAAATTTTAAAATTTATAATATTTTAAGGGTATTGTGTTTTTTAATTTATACACACATTAATCGATATATTTTATACTTAATTTCGACTATAATTATCATATATATTGTTTTGCTATAAATCTCTGTGTAGAATAGGTTTTTATGCTGCTGCGATCAATGTGGTAATAATACTTATTAGAACAAAACCTGCTGCTTCTCTACTCTAATTTAAGATATTAAACTTTTGTTTTTTAAATATATTAAAATCTTCGCTTCCGGTGTAGCAATAATAATGTACAGTGTGTATTTACAAAAGAGGAATTATATAATATATTATTTTCCCC